>NAJI01000700.1:0-85822 GCA_002179835.1 Calonectria leucothoes
GGGGGGGGGGGGGGGGGGTAAAGATGGCAAAGTCCTCTCCTGGCCAGAGTGTTTTGGCTGCGTTACTCAACGCCATGGTCGTACGAGTCCCTGGCACAAGACGGGTAGTAGACAGCTTTGCGAGTCATTACTCATTTCCGATCTATCGCGGTATTGGGATAATCAATTCGCTTACACGTGTATAGCACCTGTCAAGTCAGGCACCACGAGCGTAAAGGTTAAGGTCGCTCGACTATTGGAAGCTTAGCATGGGGCTTGGTAAACCGTCGACAATGTCACTGATATGATGATGAGCACCGGTACGCTGCCACGCAAATCAAGGTTCGCTCTTAAACAGGAGCGCGACGATCCGTCAAGGCCATGTTTCTCCTTCAAGGCAAAGACCATGTTGAAACATGGTAATTCGGTCATATGTCGGTGAATGCGGCTGATCGCCCTTGTAACAGAGCCGCCCACAGACCAAGTAGGTACGTGATCGCGATGAGGTCTAAGAAGTGCGTCAATCCTCCACTACTTGGGGCCGACCCTTGCCAGCGGACAGGTCTGTCTTGGAAGTATCCTGGAAACAAAACAGTGAGCAGGACAGGGAATATCAAGGTGGTTTTCGGGCCTGGAGAGAGCGCTATGCCAGACAGCGCAATCAAAGTGGCAGGAGATGATGGAGACTGAGGCTCGTCGAGGTAAGGAGCCGCCGTCGCCGCCGGGAAATTTCCAGGGACCTGGCAGTTTCCCAAGGTCTAGCTAGGGGTAGGCGAGTCATGCGCTCGGACTACCAAGTTCTGGGTAGAGAGGCTTCATCAACGGCCAGGCCAGGAACGACATGAGGGCCGGCGCCAGGTGATTTATGAGTGGGGAGCATCGCGGCTACTGCAATGTTTTAGTAAGATGGCTAGTGAGTTTGGCAGAGGGCCGTCTGGGACGGGCTCTCGGTTGAAAATTGGCCTGCCCAGTTTCTTGGAATCATTGGGCCTGAGTTGGTGCACGTTTTGGACGCGGCGTCGGTCATGGTACAACTCGTGGCTTTTGAGCCAAAGCTGTTGGCTTCGTATCAAGGTCACCAAGAGACAGGAAACGGTGCTAGCTGATTGGGGCTACTTCCTTGCAAGATCGCCTCTAGGATTTGGTTGGAAGTCGGAGGTGGTTGGTCGAGAGCCGGCCGGGGAAGGGGGTGGGCACGCCAGGAACGAGGCATGAATGGTGAAGCAAGCCACGACACGCATCTTTGGAAATATCGTCAATCCACATGTTCATGCTCTGAAGGTCTATCTGCATGCGCCATTATGGAGTGCTACCGCCGCTTCGTGATCGGGGCATTAGTCCGGGGAAAGTGGACGCACGCCCAGGGACGCGACAGTGCTTCGCGGATAGATTGTTTAACCACGGACAGAAGGGCAGCACTCTAGGGCGTCTTGGTCCCGTGGCTGTTCTCGCCGCTGCTTCACAACAGATGGGCCCAACCCCGAATCCGCCTGGGCGGGTGTTTGCTGCACGTTTCAAGCCCGCGAGATGAGAAGGGGGCGAGAGAAAGAGGACAAGCAAACGTGCCGTGCCGCTCTGCACAGCGCACGGCTCACCGACGGACGCATCGCGAAGATGCGCCTGGACCTCACCGGGACCATTTCCATTCGCCCAGCCCAGTTGCCGCTTGCCACCGGGTTAAAGCTGCAGATCTAGAGGCAATCGAAGCCGTAGAAAGTCGAAAGAAAGCCGGCAACTGCAGCTTGGAAACAATTGTGGACTCTCGTGCAGAAAAAGGCGTCGAGGCTGAAACGGTCTGTGCTGGGGCGGCGTTGAGGTTTCCCCCACTGCGCGCGAACGACGTGGTCGAGGGGGGAAACAGACTTGTGGTTGCGCGAGTTAGTGCTCTTTGCACCTCCAATTGACCCTGTCTTACTCCCGTCCCATTGTCAAATCTATCTGCAACCACCAGCAATACTAGGCGGGGGGCCTTCGTCTTCTATGTGGTACGGATGTCTTGCGTAGAGACATTTACGAGCCTAGCACAGCGGATGGTGGTGCGGGTGCGGCGGTGCTCGAGGCTGCAACCACCAATCGAATTGCGTCGGGGGGCCACTCAGACGCGGCGCGGGCCATGGGATATAGCAATCGCGATTTCATCCATCGTGGGAGTTGTAAAACGCAAGGGCAGCCCAGGACGACCAAGGATTTCCCTTGCCCGCATGAGACGATCATGGTACAGGCCGCAGGGGTTACAAATGTGCACTGCATAAGTACTGTTCCACACACACTCTCCCTATTGGCCAAGGAAATAAAAGTACCACCACATATTAATTTCTATGTACGATACTTCGAAGCTCTCAACACCACAGAGCCAACAGTATGAAGCCGTACTGTAAGAGAAAAAGCAATATGAATACAGCAAAATTGACCCCGCGGGGCACGGCTGCGGGCAACCCCTCATTACAACCGCAAAATGGCCTCCTTAGGAACCTCTTTTCTGGGCTTTGGTCTGTTGTTAACCCCATCACGCCGGGTACAAATATCATATCTTATTGACAATAATGATTCTGCATACTCTAGTTATTGTGGTAGCCGCAGCCGCAGCCGCAGTCAGAGCCCAATACCTACAACTTCAAGAACAGCTCTTCAGTTGATCCAACCACATAGCCGGAAGCCTCGCAGACCAGAACTTAGTCGTGATGAAAAGGTTGAAATAAGAGCCTTAGTCAAATACGCCGGAATAACCCGTACACAGGTTGCACAGATCACACAACACACACGCCGGCAGGTTGAATGTGCCCTGACCGGGCCCTTAACCCCACAGAAGTCAAAGCCAAGGCCGTGGAAATACGGGATATCTGATGAGCTATTGCAACAGCTAAAGGATTTTGTTCTTGAAGACCGAGCCCATAGAGATATCCCGTGGCCGGACCTTCGATATTTCGTACCAGGATTTGACTGCTTTGGATCTGATGCTCTTACAACCGCGATGGCAAGGCTAGGGTTTACTAGGCGGGCCAAGCCTCGCAAGCCGAAATCAACACCTGAAATCCGGGCCCGGCGGATTGCGATGTATAAGGAGCTTTTGTAAACCCGGCCACATCCGTTGGATTAGATTAGGAACCCAATTGCCTTCTCTGACGAGACCTGGGCAACAAATTCACCCCTAGGTCTCCAATGGGTCACAGTTCATACAACAGAGGACCCCAACACATTTGCCTATGTACGAAGGCGTGGGCAAGGTTGGATGTTCTGGGGCCTTATCTGTGGAAAGCAATGAGGCCCGTCTTATGTATTTGAGAAAGGGAACGGAGGCGTAACCGCAATCAAATATTAAGACCTTATTTTGATAAAGGTCAGGGATTTCCTTCTCTCTCAACTGCAGGGCCTTGCAGTCCCGTTTATACACAATGGTACCTCGCCTCATCATGCCTATTCCACTCAGGACTGGCTATCAGAGAATGGCATTACCGTAATTGATTGGGCTACCTATAGCCCTAACCTCAATCCGATAGAAAATATATGGGCATATATAAAGGGTTAGATCGATACTAGGTACAATACAGCTTCTTTAAATCTAGTAAGCCTACGGGTTGCTATTGAGGAAGCTTGGTTGGCAGTCCCATTGGATCTGCTAGAGCAGCTTGCACTTAGTATGCCGAGGCGGCTGCAGCAGTGTATTGATCACCAAGGCTACCCAATTGATTACTAAAAAAGAGGGGGAAAAGGTACATATTTTACTATATAAATTACTATGGAACTAATGTACATCCGCTATTCTTGATTTGGAAGTGGTGTGGTAGCTACTTATGCAGTGCACATTTGTAACCCCTGCGGCCTGTATCCAAGCCATGGCGACATGGGAGCAAGAGAGGGCGCCTCTTTTCAGGGCCTTTCAGCCACCGTTTTGCCCGCCGCAGGTGGTGGCCAGGGTCTCCAGCTGCAACAGTAGCAGAAGCATCACAAGCCCGCCGAGGAAAGGACGAGGCCAGCGAATTGCTCCACCATGCTGGGGGGAGCTGGCTAGCCCCGATGTAAAAGAGTTGGCTCTCCGTACATGAGTTTGATGGCGTTTGTTGGGGGCGGATCCAGCTACATCCGCCTGGCCCTTGGCGCTGGAGGCGGCAAGATTCACATTGCCATGCGTTTGCCATGCCCATCTGTAAAAATTGACTCGGTGCCTGGTCCACAAGTGCTCCTTTCAAGCTTTAGGGGAGGGGGAAGGGGCTGGTCGACTGAAAGAGTGTTGAGGGGGAGAAGCCTTTCGCTTGTTCAGAGTCTGTCATCGCGGCGATTATCGAGGTCACTGGCAAGGCGATCGTCGGTACTGTGGTGGACCGAGAGATCGTGACCAAAGGCAGAAAAAAGAAACGAAAGTGATCCCTGCACTCAGGCAGTTGGAAAGCCTGGAGCCAGCCCTGCCTCCGGGGATTTACAGTTGCTTTTTCTTCCTTTCTGCGGCGCTGCCACCGTCACAGCAGTCGGCAGTATCCAGTCGGGGCGATCACTGGAGCATTGAAACAGAATAACCTGGGGGGCCCATGCCAGGCGTGCGCACATGTGCCACTAAAGGATGAGTAACCCATCAAATTCAACGTATTGACGTCCGTCCTCACATAACGCCTCCGTAGTGGACAGTGCTCACATATTAGTTGCATCCATCGATTAATGCATACCGACCTTTCGCGCCATCCACCCCAGGTTTCGTCATTGATGGCCCATGAGCTTCCATCCCATCACCGTCTGGCCCATTCTTGCTCGTCCTTCATCGAGCAAATCTTCAGTGCGCCTCACACAGGGGACAGCGAATGGGCGGCGTCGACAGAGGGGCGATCGCAGAGAGTTCCACCCTCAGAGTCAGTGGCTCCTCCCACTGGATAGGCCCCGCAATCGAGAATTCGCCCCCTGCTCGCCGTCTCCGTTCCCCTGGCGGATGGAACCACGCTGGGCCCATCTGACCCTGGCTCGTCCACGACTCCCACCGGTCATGTCCAGCATTCGGCCTCGCTCGCTAGCCTATTGCGTGTGATGCCATATTCCAACCCCTGCCGCTGCTTGGGTCGCTCACCGGAAAAAGTGCACCAAGTGATGGGAAAAAATGGCCAAGTTGACGACAGGCATGTTTAAAATAAGAGTGGATGGATGATGGCATGTTGGGGTATGCGCCCATCTTTCTTCCTGGCAAACTCATCTCGCAGAGATGAAGTCATGGCCGCAACTCGGGCTGTTGACTCGGTCCACGAATCAGCATGGTCGAGAGCCATCGGGCGGCCAGCTGCAAGGTACGGATACCACCATTCCTGCTGGCCCCGAGAACCATGGCGTAATGGTTTGTGACGTGCCCAACGGTGGAGAGTTGATTATTACACCGACTTTCTTGACTTGCAAAGTTGGCATGTAGTCGTGAAGAAGCCAATTGCGACGGCGAAGGGGGATCCCTGCAACCCGAAACGTTGTCTGCTCGGCCAGGCAAGATGCTTGATCATGGCAAGCCCTGCGCGGTATTGCCGTCATCCGAACGGCATTCAGGCTTACATTACATGTACACGACCTCTTGGGCGCGGTTTTCCCTGTCCAGCACCCGCGAAAAAAGGGCCCATTTAGCGACCCGGCAAATTGAGTTTCTGGCACCAAGACAGACGCCGGCATCCTTTCGTTCGGATTCCTTCGTTCCTTTTGCCGCCCGCCTCAGCTGGGTTGCCTCGGGTCTGGGCCCCCGAGACACGGTAGTGGTAGTGCAGGCGGCCCTCTTTGTCCTGGACCGACGACGGCCCCAACGCCAACCAAGCTTCATTTTCCTGCTGCACAGAACAATCTTCGAAGCCTTGCCCGTCAACGCTCAGACTGGTCCCATGGCTGCGTCTTTGCTTCACTCGTCGAATAAGCAGACTTCATCGCGCGCCCAGAACTTGGACGCACTCCTCAGGCCTGGCCATGGGTTCCCGGCGAGCTGCCAAAGGGGGGGCTCGGCTAGATCTCATTTGCTTCCCTCTCGCGTGCATGTGGATAGCTCCAATGCTAGCTAGTCTGATCGCTCGGCAGGATTGGCAGATTGCAACTAGGGTGATTTTAGACAAGCCCACGCCCTGCCCGGAAGCGCACCTAGGGCGAATCGGTGCAAACTAGCCCTGGGTAGCCCCAAGCCTCGTACCCCCAAATGCCCGCCGAACGCCTGTGTTGGAGCGTGCTCTGTGCCAAGTAGCTAGCACGCCTGGGCCAGCCGACCCTGGAGACCCCGGTCGCCCTTGGCCCTGGCCCCAGAGGGCCCTGGGGGGTGTGTGTGGTGGCAGTGGTAGTAGTGGTGGTGGTGCTGCTGATGCGGGTGCAAGTGGGTGGGCGTGGAGTGGACTGGACTGCATGTAGGTGTGTGTTGGCTCTGCGCTGCGCTGCGCTACGCTACGCTGTGAAGAAAAGCCTCCAAGCCCTTTCGTTTTTCCTTTAACTGCCTCTGCCCGCCGCCGCCTCCAACCACCCTCCGGCCTGGCTCTGGTTTGGATACTTCCTCCCCTCTCGCCCTTCCTGTCCCATCTCACAGAAGCAGAGGCCCTCTTCGCCCTCCGTTTGTTGATAAACAGGCAGCGCAACCGAGGATCGACAGGTGGAACATCCCAAACCAAAACCAAAACCAAAACCTCCCGAGACACGCAGAAGCAGACGGAGGCCCGCTCCATGGCCCGCCCTTAAGACTCGCCCAGACTCGACGACCTTGGGGATACGACGACACCGCGCAATCCTGCCCTGCCTCGAACCAACTTTTTGAAACTCACAGCAATTCTCCCTGCGTCGTATCTGGCATTGCTTATTCCGCAGACGAGGCCTTAAAGAGCACCTGCATCTTTGCCAGGCGGTCCGTCCTCTTTTTCCGACCAAGAGGGGCACTCTGTGGATCGTCTGCATTCGCGACCGTTTTCACCCGCCTCAACAGCATCCCGCTGCGTCACTGCACATGTCGCTCCCCGCCACTTCTTTTCTCTTGCGCTGACGATAGCAACCTTTCGAGGGGACGTTTGGTGCTGCCTGGACTGCACGCGGCAGACGAGGAATTGCACTTATACGTTGCTCCCGTCGCACCACATCCTGCACAATGGGCAAGTTCTCATTCACCGGCCGCAAGAAGCAGCCCCCCCAGGTCACCGTGACTGCTCCTCCCATGAGCAAGGCCCAAAAAATTCTCGGATCGGCAGTTATCAACATTGACGACGAGTTTTCCTCCTCAAAGACCAGCCTCCCACTTCCCGATCGCTCTGGCGTCCCCAGTCGCACCCGCTCTCTTCGCGCATCGCCAAGAGCTGCGCCTGAATGGGGAAATGAGTCGGATATCATCCCACGGCACATTCAAGATGGAGCGGTTTCTGAATCGTACGGGGACTACGACGGCATGGCCAGCAGCTTGCGAAAAAGGCTGTCTTCGTCATCTCTGAACGACTGGTACGACAAGTCGAAACAGCCGCTCTCCATCTCCCAGCAGACGTCCAACTCGGCCATGGCCAAGGGTCTTCCCTCCAAGGCGCACCGGATGCTCGACATGGACCACACCCAATCCAATGTCAAATCACGGACCAAGCCCTCGAGGCTGGATCTGACACACATCATGTCCCGAAAGAGCAAGCGAAACGAACGACCAGCTTGGGACGGCCCTGTTCTTGGTCCCGAGCACCTGACAAGGTCTCCTTCAATTCTCTCACCGCTGACGCCCCCCGGAATTCGCGGAAAACTCAAGAAGCGACCTACCAAGGAGAGTCTCCAGTCGGTGCAGTCGGGCCCCAGAACCGGTGGATTCGACAGTAGCCGCCGCGGCAACCACCTCGATGGGTTGCCAAACCTGTACGAGCACTACGAGCAAATGTCTTTCCGCCATGTGATGGAGGAAGACTTGAATGCGATGGAGGACGACGAATCGGTCAACGAGCCAATTCTGGAAGAAGTCCCCGAGGAAAATTACGGGGAGGTCTTGGACGGATTTGTAGACGAGGAAATGGAGCGAGCGGAAGGGTACGAAGAGGAGGAGCACTACGAGGAAGAGGAGAGGCAAACGCATCTAGAGCCTCTCCCACCAAAAATGTACAACGTCCCGGTCAGCAAGTCCGCCCAGAACCTTCCCCTACCACACCACGCCGAACACATCATTTCTCAATATGCCAGACGCACATTACCACAAACCCCGCAGGCCGCCATCCTCCCCAAGGCCGATATGTCCTCTCCCACTGATTGCGCCGCAAGCGTATCAAGCAGGCACACCCGCACGTCCAAGGCCTCGAAGCGCACTGATCAGAGCCTGCACGAGTCTGATCTCCAGGAAAAGAGCATGCTCATGTTGTCTTCCGACTCGGAGGACGAGAGCTACGATCCGTCTTTCAAGGGTCCCGCATCCGTCCCTGACTATCCGGTTTCCGACTCTGGCTCCGTTTTTGATCGGCGTCCCACAACGGCCCGAACTAGCCAAAGCGCCGACAACAAGCGTGCCAGCAGAGTCACAAGCATCAGCACCAGCAACTCTACCAAATTCCTTGCAATCCCCTCTGGACACCCCAGTGCTGGAGCTACCCGATTTAGCTCACTTTCAGGCAGCTCCAATAACACCATTCAGGAGAGCGGCACGACTCTGGCTCGCTCCCCTTCGGCAGCATCGTGCATGACTAACTCCTCGGTCAATACCACAATGACCTGGCAAAGCAAGGTTGGGCTCGGTCTGCACCAGGCTCGCGCCGTTACTGTGCAGAGCGCCCGGGGTCCTGAGGAGCAAGATGTCGAATCCGTGTATTCGCAAGATGACCAGGGAGTCATTTACGAGCCTATTTACGAGCCTGCTTACGAGCCCGTCTACGAGCACGAGCAAGAGTACGAGCATGAAGACGAGGCCGATGACGAGCTTGAGACATCTCATATCCAGGCATCCACCATTCGGGACTCGGTTGCGAGTGGAGCTGACCAGCCAACGCCCCCTCTGAGCCCCAGCCCTGTTGACTTTTATATCGATGGCAACGCGGCCAACGGTCGATTCATGGCTGTCACTCGCCAGGAGGAGATGCTTCTTTCCGCCCTTCGCCACAAGCGACAGATCATGCGAGAGACTATCCTCAACGAGATGGAGGACAATGCTCGCGCTGAAGGACGTATGCCAAGGGGTCACATGTCGAAGCCATCTGAGGCTACCATTGCTGAATCTCACTTTGAGCTAGACTTTCCTGCACCGCCCATGTGCAAGAACAAGACCACCGTCACAGCTGATGGTACCACAATAATTGACCTCCGTCGCGGTTCTTCGGTCAGCCAACTCCGCGCTTCCATTAGTAATGAGGACATCCCGGATGTCCCTGCTCTCCCTTTGGATCACCAGGCAGTCAAGAGCCAGAGGGAGGTTCGCAACAACCAACACGAGCGCATCCTACTCTACCTCGACCACCCTCTCGACGACCAAGACGGTCCTATTGAGGAGTCTGAGCCCAGCCCTGATCTGAGCGACTTTATGGAGTTTGACGCCGAGGAGTCTGAATCTGGCGACGGCCTCTCCGAGGTCGTTCTCTACCCTACCCAGATGCACCGCACTCCTGCCAGCCGATCTTCCAGCAAGCACCGCTCGGGTATGGTGAAGCCGCTCCAGCTCAAGTCCAACAACCCCGAGCGAGTCATCGAGTACGGCATCCCTCGTCCCGACAGCCCCATCTCCCCTGACCCGATGACATCGAAGCCGCGTCGAGGGACCATCAACAGCAGGACTGCTCGGCTCAGTGCCGTAGGCCCTGCCCGATGGGGATAAGCTGGCCAAGACGTATTGCCGTATACGATCAAACCAAACTGGCGCCCTTTTCTTTAATCCATGACTTTGATTGGCTCATACACTGGATCGCTTGTTTATGTTTCTTAATTTTGCCCTGGATACCTCGTTTCAAGCAAACAACATCTGACTCAAACTCCACACATCAATTTCTTTTGTCAGCGACGACATTTTCATCTTTCTTAATTACTTAGGGGGGATACAACAACGAAGGGGGCTTTCTGGATTTTTCATACGAGTTTCGGCGGTTTGGTTACACAACACCGTTTTTTTGGGCACGGAAGAATCTGCAACCAGGGCTTTTCGCCCTGTCATGGAAATACCCAGCGGATATGGCGTGGCGTTTTTTTTTTTCTATTACCATTTTTACGACTTTCTTCTTCTTCTTTTTTATGTCATCTTACACTTGGGAAATCGTGCCTCATTCTTAGCAACCAACTGCTGAAGAGGAAGAGATAAAAGACAGGGTTTACAGGGGGTGGGCGGGCACTGTGAAATTTAATTTGATGAATATAACGAACATACTACAGGAGGAAGATCTGAATAGGAAGGCTAGGCACGCTCGTAATACCAGCTTAAGCGGGATACGGGTTAGCAAAGTTGAAGAGGATATATCATCTTATAATTCACAAACATCATCCAATGCAAAACTTTCCAGAGAGAACCACGTTGAACAAAAAAAAAAAACCTAGCAAGGGCTTGAATAAATAGAAAATAGTTGGTTCGTTAAAGAATTGTCCTATTCATGTCTTCATGTGCACACATATATATATGCCTTTTATCCCCCCCTGTGAGAGTGATGAATTTCGCTCGGTTTGCGCCGCTATCTGCACATGCGGTGGGAAGAGGTCGGTCGGTGAGAAGTTGAATGCCTTAGTAGCTGGCGCCCTCGGGAGGCTGGGGGATCTTCTTGTTTTGGGGGGCAGCCATGAATCTGGGTTTGCGCATTCATGTCAGTATTATTCTCTTCATATTTATGGAGACGCCGCAGCTCAAATGCGACCAAAAGAACCGCGTTATCACCAGTAGGCAGAGACGCACCTTCGCAGCTCGATTAGGACCGTCTCGATGGTGTTTTCCCGCTTCCATTGAGCCAGGCAGGGCAGGTGTCTGGGGTCCACGTTGCCAACTTCGTCGACGCAAGGAAGGACAATCTTTGTCGTAAACTTGAGGGTGGGTGGGAGATCGGGGTACTCGGGACCGCAGAAGATTTCTACGCTGTAGATGCGGTTCTCAAAGACGGACTGTGGTTGGGAGCAGACGAGGCCGCGGTTAGCATAGGACAACACTTTGGTGGGGAGAGAGTTGCTGGAATGGTGGGGTAGACAATGAGACAGCGAGGCGGTCTTTCCACTTGGAAACCAAAAAAGAAACAAAGAAATGCGGCGCCATCTGATTATTTGTAGAGACATGGCCATGGAGAGATTGAAATGTGAATTTCCTTCTTTTTTTCTCGTCTTGATTGCGCGTCGAGCTCAAAAGTGCCAGAGGCGTTATCGCGGGATGTAGCTGGGCACTGGATCTGGCCTCGGCGCCAAATGCGTCACGCACCATGGACAAGATTCCGAATAAAGCTCAAGACTTACATGGGGAGGTCCGAGGATGGTGCCGTTCCACCTGGTCATGAGGAGATCCTCAGAATCCATGAGTCCATAACTGCAGGCCTCGGCGCCGAGACCTTTCTCGCCCTTCTCGAGCTCCTCGAGCAGGCGGAAGTTGCGGGGGACCTTGGCCATGGCTGCTGCTGTTCTCGGGGCGCGGGGTTGGTTTAAAACGTATGCGGCTCGTTTGGTCGGGGCAGAGGGCGGCGAAAGGGGAGGAGGGCGCCGGGGATGCGGTAATGTCAGTGGTCAAAGTTGGATGCCCGGCGGAATGGTGGAATGACAGGGCTCTCGGTGATAAGTTCTTGAGGAGCGTCACTTGCAGGCACAACGCGGGGCACTTGGGTTTTGGGAGGGGAGGGCGATTGAGCTGGCTGCTAACCACATGGCAGCAGCGGGAAGCGGGCAGCACAGCCACATGGTCCTCACGCACGCACCGCACTGCACAGCGCAAGGCTTCGGCTCTGCCACACACGCAGCGCCACTGGGCTCCATTGACCACTGGCGTCACCAGGAAATGCCTTGGCCGGGTAATTGTCGGGGGCCGGAGCTACCCCCAGCTTTTCCAAGCTTCATGGGTGTGTGTTGCTCCGGCTGAGTTAGTTTTTCCTTTCCTCCAGCCGCGGAGACGTCATCTGGCACCAGTCCTCCCACTTCACATCGACAAGAGCCCCTCCCCGTCGCTCGCAGCCCTTTGCAAAACCCGCAAGCCATGGCCACGTCCCTGACGAGGGCGGCCCTCCGCGTCCCCACGCAGCCGCGCCTCCGCTACCCCGCCGCCGCCATGTCGGCCTCGGCCCTCGCCCGCCGGCCCTTGAGCACCACCACCCGCGCCCTCCTCCCCGCCGGCTTCGGCGCTCCCGTCGTGCCCTCGTACTTTTCCAAGCCCCGCCTGCCCGCCAACACGGTCGTGCGCTTCGTCCCTCAGCAGACGGCGTGGATCGTCGAGCGCATGGGCAAGTTTAACCGAATCCTCGAGCCCGGCCTGGCAATCCTCGCACCCTTTATCGACCGAATCGCCTACGTCAAGAGCCTCAAGGAAGCCGCCATTGAGATCCCCAGCCAGAGCGCCATCACCGCCGACAACGTCACCCTTGAGCTGGACGGCGTGCTGTTTACCCGTGTGTTTGATGCGTACAAGGCGAGGTGAGTACCTGGGCAGCTTTGAATCAATGGCGTCATGCCTATCCATCAACTTTTGAAGAGATCGTCGCTGACACCTTTGCCCCTACCTACAGCTACGGTGTCGAGGATGCCGAATATGCCATCTCCCAGCTTGCCCAGACGACAATGCGATCCGAGATTGGTCAGCTGACCCTTGACCACGTCCTCAAGGAACGTGCTGCTCTCAACACCAACATTACTGCCGCCATCAACGACGCCGCCGAGGCTTGGGGTGTCACGTGCCTGCGTTATGAGATCCGTGATATCCACGCACCCGGCGCTGTGGTCGAGGCCATGCACCGCCAAGTCACTGCCGAACGATCCAAGCGTGCTGAGATTCTAGAATCTGAGGGTCAGCGCCAGAGCGCCATCAACATCGCCGAGGGTAAGAAGCAAAGTGTGATTCTCGCTTCCGAAGCTCTGCGCGCTGAGCGCATCAACGAGGGTGATGGTGAGGCCGAGGCTATTCTTCTCAAGGCCAAGGCTACCGCCGAGGGTATCGATGCTGTTGCCAAGAGCATTCTCAAGGGCGACACGGGTGCCCAGGCTGCTGTCAGCTTGAGCGTCGCTGAGAAATATGTCGAAGCCTTTGGCAAGCTCGCTCGTGAAAGCACCGCCGTGGTTGTTCCTGGCAACGTTGGCGACATTGGCAGCATGATTGCCACCGGACTTAGCGTATACGGCAAGGTCGGCCAGGCCCAGGCTAACACCATGGCCAAGTCGCTCGTGGCCAAGTCGAATGCTGAGGGTTCCAAGGACGCTGCCGATTCCGACAATGCCAGCGCCAGCGCCAATGTCAAGGAGACTGTCTTGGAAGGCTTCGATAAGGCCACCTCCAAGCAGTAGACTGTTCGCACAGACCGTGCCATTTGATGATGCTCACCACAACTTTATGAGGACATAATTCCCCTCAGCCCACCCACTCAGTTACGCAGACCTATGTTATGCACACACATCACTCTACACTACTACAAAATCGGCGTTTAGCGGGTGTACTTATATGGATCTCTCGGGATCTTGTCAGGTTCTATTAGAGAAGAAGGGGTTGGGTCAAGGAGAGGAAAGCCAGTGATGAAAACGTGTATTATATGAATAAACCTATTTACCGGAAGAGAGAGAAAAGGGGAATAGGGATGAATGCCCTCGTCATCAACATGACCCAAGTTGTTGAAATACCATCTTCTCATGTCAAATTAATGAACAAAATTCACCACCACTTGCAGTGTCCGTGAGCCACCGGCTCGGTCCGGTGAAGCTGAACTCTAACCGCGACTCAATAAAAAAGCTTAGGCTCGAGTCAAATTGGCTTTGGCTTAACGTCTATATAGTTATCGGTAGCATCTTTTAGGAGAGACCGTCATCTCCCAGCCACTCCTCTTTTGGCACATGATCGTCAGGCATCGCCCTCTCACATCTTGTCTTGAAAATCGATGCAGCTCCCGGGGATACACACCACACCTAGCACGTAGTTCCAAGATTCGAGGGCAGGTAGAGAAGGAGGGGAACAAAACCCTGCATAATGTTTGAATCGCAAATAACGGCCGTGGGTCTGAAGAGAGAGACATCACGCCCGCTGAATCTCTCGCTCATGCATGCCCGCCCAGCCAACAAGTCCAGATCATCAATAGACTGCAAGACATCACGGGACCACGTGCAGACGAAGTCTGCGACTGTGCCGCCCTGCAGCACTGGAGTGGGAGGTGCTATACGCGGTTCTCGGCAACAGATGCAGCCCTGCCAAGAAAAAGCCTCCCCTTGCCGATCAGCAGCACCCCGTGTCTCGGGCCTTGATGTCGAAGTGGCTGAGACATCACATTCAATCACGGGCGCCACTTTTGAGCACCCCCCGCCGAGCTGGCCAGAGCCACCCACCACACCTCATTTAATTGACTCCGGCGTGAATAGGGGCACCCCAAAATGCCGCACGCAGGTGGTGGTGTGCTGGCTTACGCATTTGCAATCCCTCCGATGAGAGGGACCTATCACGTTTTCTGATGGAGCACGAAAGGAGCAGCAGTACGCGGACTGGCTTCCTTCAACACGGCTTATTTCATGAAAAGTTCCAAAAAGGCAATTGGTATTATTAACGTCGCCCTAAAAGCAACGCTCCATCTCATGACCGCTCCAAATGGGCCAATCGTTTTCCTATCCATCAAATCATTGGAAGACGAGCAGTCGCTAAATCTGCCATTGTCGTAAAAAAGATATACTGTAGAATCATCTCAGAAACAACCTCATCCGCCATCCAACCATATCCATCATTCACGTGCTGCCCTTACAGCATAAGGGGAACGAGGGCCATCAGACCGGCCATGACTCCAGGAACAACGAGGGCACCAGCGCCACTGGCGCCACCGCTGCTGGAGCCAGAGTTGTTAGAGCCAGAGTCGGAACCAGAGTTTGAGCTGGAATCACCCCCGCCAGAGGTAAGACCAGTGGGAACAGAAGAGCTTCCAGAAGTAGAGTCGGAAGAGCCAGAACCAGAGTTGGAAGAGCCAGAGTCGGAACCAGAGTCAGAGCCGGAGGAGTCTGAGCCGGAGGAGTCTGAGCCGGAGGAGTCTGAGCCGGAGGAGTCTGAGCCTGAATCCGAACCAGAGCCAGAGCCAGAGCCAGAACTGCAAGTGCCGTCGCTGTTACAAGTCTGTCCAGACAAGCAGTACTTGCCATTGTTGCAGCATACACTGCCTTCGGGCATACAACCAGTGTCACAGACCTCCTCACCAGAGTCACAAGTGGTGGAGTCAGAGCCGCTGCTATCATCGCTAGAATCGGAGCCTGAACCGAGACTGCAAGTTCCGTCGTTGTTGCAGGTCTGTCCAGACAGACAGTACTTGCCATTGTTGCAGCATACGCTGCCTTCGGGCATACAACCAGTGTCACAGACCTCTTCACCAGAGTCGCAAGTGGTGGAGTCAGAGCCACTTCCGCTATCGCTGCCGGAGCCATTACCAGAGCAGTAGCCATCAGAGGTGCAAGTCTCTCCAGCATCACAGTAGCCGTTGTCACAGCACACAGCGCCCTCGGGCATACAGTACTGGCCACAGAGCTCCTTGCCTGGACTGCAGCCTGAGGCGGGTCCGGAGCAGGTCTCGCCACTAGGGCAGCATCCGTTGGTTACACAGTCGTATCCAGTGTCGCAATAGGTACCATCACCATTGCCACAGCACACTCCGTCAGAGGGAATGCAGGAGATGTCACACTCGTTTTCACCGACATCGCAGGTGCCTGACGCAAAGACATTGAAAGATTGGCCAGGGCCAGAGACGGAGCCTGAGCTGGAGCCAGTCTTGATAGCTCGATGGCCGTTGAAGTTCTTCTGGGCATTCTTGCCAGCAATGGCCACGCCGGCAAGAGCCAAAAGTAGAGCGGAGCGCATGGTGTCTGAAGGGGGTATCGAAATTTGAGAGAGTATGTTCGACCGACAAAACCTGAGTGAAAAGATGGCTGATTTGAACGTAAGGTGCGAGCTCCCGACAGAGGGCTTCAGCTGTCTTATAAGGACCGATAATCCTTGGACCTCACCCACAGGCTAGCTTGCCGACAGGCTGTTTATCCTCGTTAAGAATAATAATGCCTTGTGGCTTTCTCCATCTTCCAATTGAGCTGGCCCCCGCCTAACCGGGGTCCTCATGCATCTACGGCAGCGCCCATGTCGGATGCGGAAAGGTGGGAGCTGTGAAAAAGACGGACTGGTGATAACTTCGGAACGGGTACCAAATCCGCGGCAATCTGCTAAATGCAGCCACCGAAACGACGTGCCGTTGAGGGGGACTTGTCCAATAAACGATGCTAAGTTGCGCGTGGTTGGTTCATTCCCGATGCCTGTTATGGCAGCAGATTCCCCTTGAGTTGAGTTGATGCCTGAATATTGCCAGCAAACAGAATCCTCCCGAATTTGCTCCCCATTTTTTGCTTCTTCCCATGCAAGGCACGAATGCGAAGTTGATTGTCAGACGGCCTAACCTCGACCCGGCACGGCCGAATCAGACACCGGCTCCAAAAGGTGCCTGCTGGATGGTCAGGTGGGGGGATTTGGTGTCCAGCTCCCCAAGCTATTAGTCCGTGTCTAGGCGTGCCCGGCCTGGTTTCTTGACGAGACGGGAAGGCGAAAGACGATCATCGCGGTCGAGATCGCTAGTCACGCGGTCCAAGGCACGAGCTAGCGACAAGGCTGGTGGCCAGGAAGATTTTGCATCCTTTTTCTTGCCGCTTCTCACTCGCCTCACTTCGCTTCTGTCCTCGCAGACGTGGATGCTGACAGCCATGAGCAAGTCCAGGCCTTGTCCTTGGTCACAAGAAATGGGCTGAAAATCGAAACCGCCACCTAAGAAACTTTAAGATTAGACTTGTTAGCGGCAGGGACCGGGGTGCACGACCCGGGTGAATCATCCAACGACGACCAGCAGATCGAAGTTAGACCCCACAAGGCTACTGTTAGTGTTGGGCTCTGGCGGGATACGACGTATCCGACGAGGTCCGTCATACAAGCACCGTTGAATGGGAACAGGTCTGCGGCAATGTAGTAGTAAGCCGAATGTACGGATACCGCAGTGGCAGAATACACGGACAAACCCATTTTCATCTATGATACGCGTTTGGCACAGCCGTAGCAACCGCGAGTAACTTATGGCTAGGCCGAAGTAATTATCTCCGGCCTGCCGCTGCTCATGGGGTTGCAAGCTGCATGTTAATTTCGAGCGATGGCCCGGATGCCTTGTCAACAGTGCCATGCCTAAAATGAACTTGGCGTGACAACCCACAGCATCCATCAATCTCGGCATCGCCTTTTGATGAGACGCACAGGTCGCCTAATGCTTGCTGTAAAACAGCAAAACAGTTAGCACCAAATACCAAGCCTCACCCAAAATGTTAGAGCTGAACATCCGATCAGATACCGGCGAAATCTTCCAATTTCATCTGTCCTATCGTTGAGGGAGTTTTCTGCTCAAACCATGATTGCTTTCTCGATAATTGTCCCCACAATTTCTTCGCAGGCAAATGTCACCTTGAGGGTTTCCCCCTTTCTGACATCGAGACAAATAACCATTTCTTTCCCTCCTGTTAACCTCTTAACACTGCCCCTCCAAAACCACACCAGCCTCCCATCTTGGCCTTCAACTACCAACGTTGTCCACGGCTTCATCTTCTTCCAGCTTGGAACTTGATCATTTGTGAACCCCAGAATGACCCGAAAAATCCAACTTTGGACGGGTGATGAGAGCGCAGTAGGGGCTGTTGGCGTTTTGGAAGCATTGCCTGTATTCGAGCTGGTGGCTTGTTGGATGTATGGACCGAGAACTTCTAGGTCGAGACTCAACCTTGGGAAGCCAGCAAGCTCATGTATCAGCTTCTGGCCAAATGGAGGGTTGCGACTTAGCAACCGCTCAATGTGATAGAATTCCAGACTCGAGAGATGTTGAACTGTCTTGATCCCAGCCTGAACCAAGCGGTCCATCTTCACCCGGCCGATCCCATCAATCTGCAGCAATTGCTTCTCATTGCCCTCCCAAGCTCCTGCCTTGACACTCCTCAAGACATCAAGTGCAATTCTCACTCCCTTTCCGTCGTTCCTTTCGCCTAAGATGTCCACTAGGCATCTCAAAACCTGGTCAAGAAGCTTGTACATACGGGGAAGGTTATGGTGAAGTTCCTTGCGGGCATCTCCTGAGATTTTCCGGGGCCATTCAGTGCCCAAGAGGTCAAGCTGCACCATCAAAAATATTTTGTGCCATGGCTGAGACAAGCCTTCCACCACTGGGTAGGGAATTGCAGTATGATTGTTTACTTCACGTAGAAATGCCCTTTCGGCCTGCTTGATCGGAAAGGTACGAAACTCAGTTGCGAAACAGGCCTTTTTGAGAATTTCTTGGCGAGATGCTGACGTGGAAATAGTAGAAAGGGTTTGGAAGGTTGGTGACGCCAACTTGTAGCGCAGCCGAATCTCGTGCGAGTCTGGGACTGAGAGCGCTTGCTGCTGGGGCGCATGCCTTGAAGAATCAATGGCTGAGGGTGCCGTCGAACTAGGCGGGGCCTGAGACATGGCTGGTGATTCACTGTTGTGTGCAGTGCGACGCAGGATAACGAATTGAGAGTGCAAGGCACAGGTTGGTTCAACAGCTGAGTTGAGTAGGAAGCATTTGCTTGGTTACCTACAAATACTTACCCAATCTCACCTGTACTTCCTTCCTCTCTCTGATATGGTTGCCTCGGGCATGATGTAGCGAAGAGCGGCAGGCGCAACGGCCCAACAAGCGCACTTTCCATTCTGCTGCGAACTGACATAAATTGGTAGGCAAGGAAATAGAGACAAACTCGACGAAGCAACAAACACAAGCATCACTTATATACGTCTATTGCGGCTCTCGGCGTCTCAGCACTAAACGCTTTCCAATCAAAGGGACGCGCGTTCAGTGGGCGAGATGGCTTTTGGGCTGATTGCGCCAGCCAGCTCCTGTTTGGCCTTTTCCTGGTTGGGCCAAACCCTGTCCACAAGGCTTAACTACAAATGGGCCAAATATTCTACCACTGTTTTAGCTTGTCCAGTAGAAGCGTGAACTAGGACGGCATCGTCGAGTGGAACAGAAATGAGGCAGAATCTCGTTTGTGCGTGCAATAACACGGTTGGACTTGACCTGTGAGGCAACCGGCCAAGCCCCACTGTCGCTTGCTGCTCACTAACTGAGGGGTCTAAAAGCTTGGTCCACTAGAAACGTTGTACGAGGTCGGTTCAGGCTAACTGCAGGAAAAACACGTTTCTATCCGTAAATGATTTGTTACATGTGTTGAGCGGAATCGAGTCCCATTTGGGACTTTGCTCCGGCATTATACGTATGGGTCGCACAAGGAGTATCAGGCGGTCTGGGACTGATAAGGTCTAAAAATGGCTGATGGCCAGTTTGGATGTGGCCAGTGTGGCATCGTCGATCACACAAAATCCGGCTGCGCGCGCACATGGCCAAGAAACGGCCCCGGGGTAGCCAAGAGCTTTGTCAATGGTGGGGACGATCAGGACGCTCGACTTGAGATCGGATGCCAAGTCTCGGTATCGGGTGCATGCCGGACGGAGGCTTGGAAACTCTAGTCCACAGCCCGCCCGGCATTCGACTGCTGTGCTGGCACCTATTGGCGGAACCTCCCTCGCCTCGGTGACGTTGGCCTCATCCGAGGAGCGGCATTGAACCTTGCTTAACCCTGCCCGTCGCTTCAATGCAGAGAGTTTCAGCGTCGGGGAAAAAACAAAGAATGATCCGGGCGCGTGGTGGTTGGCCGTCGTTGAATGGCGCATCACCTGGGCAGCCCCGTGTTCCAGATGCCTCTTTGGGTGGCAACGAGGAGCATGGTGATGATGCCTGGCTATCTCCACTTGGTCGTCTGAGCGAGCCATCTGGCGCTTCGGCCGGAAGAGCCCGCGTAATGTATGACGGCATCGACGTTTCCAAGTAATGAATTGTGATAACAGCTCAGTTTACGAATATTCCCGGTTCTCTGTGATGCAGGGTTGGAGGTCAACTTACAAGCGAGTCGAAGTAACGAGAGCTGAAGGGAGTGGCAGATGAAGTAGATGGAATGCATATACCACAAAATTAAAACAGATTGAATACAGTCTCATTTCTTTGGCCAGAACCATCATTATTTAGGTTCCTGAGTCTTGGGGAATGTTGCGGCGTTGCATGTATCCCCGCTTGGTCGGTTGCTTCGTCACGTCGCGAATGCCTGTGCTCGTCAAGGATTGGTTTCTCCTCCCCCCCACCTAGTATTAGTTGGAAGCCACCTGAGTCCCTCACCCCGCCGCTCCGTCGCTTTACCACACCACTCTTGGGCCAGCTGAAGAGTTGACCAGCCATGTGGGGGACGAAATGGTACACAACAGGTGGTATCGCAGTCCTACAAACGAGTAAAACAGAAGAAAGGAAATAAGCGATGACGATAAATTGGCAAATAAACACAGTAGACCATTGATGTGTTGTTTGGCTCCATCATCCTTTTGCTCCAACCATTTCCTGATGTTCGCTCTTGTTCGCTCTTGTCTTTAGGTGCCTGTCCCCATTTTCGACCCGCCGTGCGTGCTATCCATCGCCAGTGTGCCAGCTAGGTGTTCCGATACATTTAACCTGTCAAAGGCATCCTCCGTCCTCGAGCACGGGCCCAAAATAGACAAATGGACACAGTGCTCGTCATTCGAGAGCGATAGATCAACATCATGCGTCACCCAACCTTATGCAACCCACACGGATGGAGGCGTTGCACCTACTATGCTTAGAACTAGCCGTAACAGACCTTGTACAAGCCAGGGGCAGTACGTATCAACATGCGCGCCGACAGCTAGGTTTGCTTCTTGCCTCACACATTGAACAGCCCCATTACGCCATCATTCTTTGGTTCCCTGCTTCTCGCCTTCTCGATAAGGCATTGCGGCAGAGTTAAAAGGAGCTTCCCGCCCACCCACTTGTCCCGCTCAACTCAAATCACAGCTCCATTCCTATTACAACACCATCTCGCTTCCTTCACCAAGATCATTGCCCGCCCATCCACACGCAACCGGAATATTCTAATTTGCAATCATGGCCTGCCGTCATTACATCGTCCCTCCCCACCTGCTCCGAGCTATCGCGGAGAGCGAGTCCAATTCCGACACAATTCGACACTGCGCACGCAGATCTCTGGCCTCCCGTGATGCCTACACCCGCGTCCGAGGCGAGCGTCTCGCTGCGCTAACAGCCCCTCGCGGACAGGGTCGAACGGTCAATTTTCAACGCCAGCAGATTGTCCCTCCTCATGTTTTGCAGAACCTTGCTCAGTCCGAGCAGGCCGACGAGGGCGCCCGCGAGCAGGCGAAGCGGGACTTGGACCACCTTCACGGTCTCATGCAGCAGAAGAAGCTAGGTATGTTACGCCCCGGGTTGTAAAACACTGATAGTATTTAGTATATTGATCCTAATACCAATAATACTGCCAGTGCAGTGATAATGCCAATACCAAAAAAGATTGAGTATTAGTATCAGTATTAGGATTGATGTACTAAATCCTATTGGTGTTTTTTCAACTCTGTCACCGTTTGACTACTTCAGGATAGCTAACCGAGCAGGTTCAACTGAGGCAAGCGGCGTTGCCGGGCTCGCAAAGAAGACTGCTCCTGACCGCACCGTCTATGATGCCAAAAATACCGAGGATGAGAGCGATCTCCCTGGAGATCTAATTCGAAAAGAGGGGCAGGAACAAGTCAAGGACAAGGCCGTCAACGACACCTACGACAATGTCGGTGCCGTTTTGGACTTTTACAAGAAACACTTTGACTGGCATTCAATTGATAACAACAACATGGAAGTTGTCAGCAGTGTTCATTTCGGCAAAGATTACGAAAACGCTTGTAAGTGGACAACGCCCTCCAACGTAAGGGGAAAACAAAGACAGATAATATATATTATCGAGTATATGGACAACCCAACACCCATTGCCAGCCTAACCTCTCACTTTGCCTCCTCCCGGGTGAGTGAACATGACCAGATTCACAACGAAAGTGAGATGGTTAGGTTAGCCAACCTACCCCTAGTCTCTTGGCTAAGATGGTGGGGTGAGGCTGGCTAATCTAGCTCCCCTGAGGACACTGAGGACTGGCCAGGTTGGCAATGGGAATTAGGTTATGATCCAGCTCTATAATATCCTGGTTTTGTTTTCACCATGCGTGGCACCAGCATCTTTGGAAAGACGTCATACTAACAACTCACAGTCTGGGATCCCGAGCGTTTGCAGATGGTTTTTGGAGATGGTGGCGAGTTCCTCAACAACTTCACCGGCTGTATCGACGTGATCGGACATGAGCTTACCCATGCTGTGACCGAGCACACAAGTCCTCTAGACTATGACGGCCAGTCTGGAGCTCTGAATGAACACGTATCCGACGTGTTCGGTATTATGATCAAGCAACAGGTTCAGGATGAGAAATCCGATGTGGCTGATTGGCTCATCGGCGAAGACTGTATTTTGCCTGGAGTGAAGGGCGTGGCTCTGCGAAGCATGAAAGCCCCTGGCACCGCCTACGATGATCCCCGCTTTGTACGTTGAGAATCTCGTTTTGTGATTGCAAACGCTGACAGTCATGATACAGGGCAAGGACCCACAGCCAGACAACATGAAGGATTACAAGGTTACGACAGAGGACAATGGAGGCGTGCACATTTATTCTGGTATCCCCAACAGAGCCTTCTACCTCGCCTCTGTCGCCTTTGGTGGTTACTCGTGGGAGAAGGCTGGAAAGATTTGGTGGGAGACGATGAAGTCGGGCAAGGTTGCTCCCAAGGCTCAATTCAAGCACTTTGCAGATGTCACTGTAGAGGTTGCTGAGGAGCTCTTTGATGAAGAGGCGGCTAAGATTGTACGCAAAGCTTGGACCGATGTGGGTGTCGCCAGGGGAATTTAGAGGCAATCTGCCTGCTAAGACACCCAAACAAACCAAGGGAATTAGGATTGTCGTAATAAATTTATGGTTATGATCATGATTTTGTATTTGGTACCCGAGTCCTAAGTTAACTCCTCAAAACAACAATTGTGGTCGGAAAACCTCCAGCCTCAATCCCAACATGCTATACCAAACCTGCGGTGAGTACAAAACCATTCATCCAAGTATCTCCTGTTGGGACACGTAACTGCCTCACACAGTTTTAGTAGAATTGGTTGGATTGCCCAAATCCACCACTTGACACGGAATTCATCTTATTCTCAACCATCACATTTTCCATGTGTATGTTTGCATCCTTACCCTGCACGAAGCGCCAACTCTTTAGGCCATCATACCGGCAAAGTATTCCTTGACGAAAAAAAAAAAGCCAGGAGCAAGTATTATGTATGAAAGTATGCTGTTGGTAATGATTAGGATTTCAGTAGCTTGGTCTTGAATTGTCATCCTATATCTGCCACCTTGGAAGCTGGTGTGGACCAACACTTGTATTGTGATTACTTGCTACCCTCTAACCCATTCGTTCTAGTTATTTAATTAGTCAAAACATAGCGATATCTTGCTTTCCCAGCATCCATATCCAACATTGCCTGATTGGCCTCGCTCATCGGTCTTTGCTGTACCCACGGCTTCACGCCCTTGTCCGCCGCCAACTGCAACATGTCTGCCATCTCTCGCGGCGAACCTGTGCTCGATCCGGTGAACTTTATGCGCCGAACAATGACTGTGGCGGCATCAAGCGTGAACCCGCCGTCGTCTGGGTTGCCCACTTGGACAAATGTTCCATCCGTCCTCAGCAAGTTGATGTAGCTTTGGATTGGGACCTGTCGGGGCATGTGTCAGTGGATACTTGACAGAGCATGCATGATGGTAACAGCAACAGCAAGAACGAAAGGGCTTGTTTATACCTTTGAAGATGACAGAGTCGAGATGACAATGTCAAGCGTCCTATTGTGCTTCTTTGCCCAGTCCCCATCATCCTCGGTGGCAATGTAGTCATCCGCTCCCATCTGCAACACCTCGCCTCTCTTGCTCGAGCTTCTGGAAATGCCCACAACCCTGTCTGCGCCGAGGGCCCTCGCGAACAGGACGCCAAAGTGGCCCAGCCCGCCGACGCCGACGATGCCGACCTTCTTCCCCGGGCCGCACCCGTGATACTTGAGCGGCGCGTAGAGCGTCAGGCCGCCGCACAGCATCGGGGCCGCAAACTCGGACGCCAGCCCGTCCGGGATCCTGGCCACAAAGTGCGACGGGCAGCGGTGGTGCGTGGCGTGCCCGCCCATGGACTTGCCGCCGTTGAAGTGCGACGAGGCATATGTCACCACCATCCGGGGGCAGTAGCTCTCCAGCCCGGCCGCGCACTCTTCGCAATCCTCGCCTTGGCGGCCGAGGCACGAATCGTTCTGCGCTCCCACGCCCACGCGGTCGCCGACCCTGATGCCCCCCTCGGCCTGGGATCCCACGCGCACGGCAATCCCCACGATCTCATGGCCGACGCACACCGGGTACGGAGCTGGGCCCTGCAAGAGGGGGGCGGCTTTTTGTCAGTCGAGAGAGAAAACATGGGCTCGCTGGGAGGCTATCTCACCCAACCGCTTCGCAGGGTGTGAAGATCGGTGCCGCATATTCCGCTGTGCGTGACTCTGATGTCTATATCCGTCTCTTCCCACGGTTTGGGCTCGAATTCGTCCCACACCATCTTGCCCTTGACCGACTGGGCATCTAGGCCCAGCCAGCCTTCAAACTTGTAATCGGGTGTTGTCATGGCCTCAGGAGGATCAAGATATAAAAAAAAACCAGTTCAATTAACTCTATGCAGAATTTAAACACTATACATAAACGAACGCCATCATTATAAGTGTGCTGGTTTATCTTTTTTCATCTTCTTCTCTTTTTTACCGAGGTTGATACAATATGCATTGAAGATCGAAGAGGAGGAGTAGGAGGGGTAGTTGACGGAAATGCCTAGCCACATGCGCCCCCCACTTTGTCCGATAACCCTGCAATCGTGGTTGTTGATGAACATGGCCATGATGTATTGTCAGAGTTGCAATAGGGACTTTGAATCTTGACGTGAGATTCGACGCATGAAGCTTGTTGGGTTGAATCGGCATATGGGATTTGGGCCCCCACTCACGTAAACAATCCGGCTTCCTTACATCTGAACCTATGAGCATGTTTTGCAGCGTCTTACTAGGTTGTCACTCTACCTCTCCCTTTGAATCCTTATAGAATAAGAATGGAGTGTTGGTGGTTGTCGATGTTCCAGACTTCTGATTTAGCCTAATCCATCATCTCACATGTCTTTCCCACTCCTTCAATGTCACGACAACGAAGAGGGAGGCTTTGTTCTTGTGCAAGTCAACATCAGCCTCACGAGATGCTGTGATACCATGACTGGCAGCCTCCCTCAAAGTGTCACCCCGCTTCCGTTGCCAATGTCGTGGAATGATGGGGGGGATCCACCGGCCACGGCCGTAAAACAAAGCCACTCGGCTGTGGAACACGTTTTCCGGACAATGCGCAACTTTGCTGCATTCCTCGGCTGGATCAAGATGCTGGATGGAGAAATGAACAATGCGCGTCTGGAAGAGACGAAAACGCACTCCCCTTTGCATCATCTCCCCCAAACAGTTTATTATGACTTGGAGCTACGGCCAAGGGAGGAGGGGGGGCAGTGGATGCAACAATGTCGGGCGCGCGCCTCTCTCCCGTTTGGCTAATTGGCCGATGCGGGCGTGTGTGAGGCCGGTTTCATCTTTATTTTGACTCTCAGCAGATGAAATGTTTTTTTTTTTTTTGCACGCCCGGGCCACGCCGTCCCGACTCTGCTGTGATGAAGAAGCAGATCTCTAGGAGAAAATCGTGCGCATCGTAATTACTCCGGTTCATCGTCAGGTGGGATGATCACTTGGGATGGAACCCGTCAGGTACTAATTAAACGGATATTTTATCCTCGACAACGGAGCCTGATCCTGGGTCGGGCGTCGATCAGTCATCCTAGTCGCGCAGCTATATAGAAACTTCAATAACATGACGTCGACGATGATATGGTGTGATATGACGATTGACGATTAGAGCACGATGAGGGAGAGGGAAAATCTGCGTCGCAATCTCAATGCCATTGTGTGCGGTGATCGGCCATTGTGCAAGTGCCGATCTGTGTGCTGCGGTGGAACACTGGTCGCAGATGCGGGACGCCGGCCGCGGATCCCGATTTCCATCGCCATTCCGACCGCATTGATGGACCCGGACTTCCCGGCGTCTCGGCCGGGTCATTGTCTGTTTTCGTGCGTTCAACATGTCCAAGACGATCGGATAGTGCACTCGACCAAGCCAGCCAGCCAGCCAGGACCGTGATGATGAGCATTGACCTGAGGGCGCAGCCGCGGCTGGAACAAGGTCCGCAGCATGGATCAAGGAATTGTGAATATCATGTTGGCATAAAGATGGGAGGCTGTACTGATCATCTACTGTCAGGTGGAGTTCTTCCTGCTTCTCGATGTTCCCCCTGTATCATGTTGTGTTGCTGGCAAGCTTAAATTTAGGGGTGCAAGATAATCGATCCATCTCGACTTGACTTGCCGCCGAGATAATTGGTGCGGCATGCTCCTCTCTTGGCGGTTTGGAATTGCATTGTGAATATGCATTCGCGCCGTGTGGTTCGATGATCCTTTGTATATTCTGAAACTCGGAACTCGGTTTCGGGGCAAGGGTAGCTTTGGCTTAGGAGAATAGGGCGGAGGGAGCCAAAATACTTGTTAGCCGAAACCTGCGACGTGCAATGCCGCGGATCAAAAGGGGCAACGGGGCTCGAAAGAGGCAGTGAACGACATTGGATGGAGATTGGTTGTTTTCATTCCTTTTTTGGTGACAAATCTGACGTCTTTAGGATCGCCTGTAACTTGCTGGCCAGTAAGTGCCCGATTTGGGAATGCAACAGTCCAAAAGGCTTTGTTCAACTTTTCAGCTTGTCGTAGATCTTGGCAGTTTCGAATCCAAGTCATTAGCATGGCTCTGAAGCAACCCCATTCATCTCGAGTCCACACGAAAAAGAAAAACAGAGCAGTCGCGCATGGGTTTGTGACACGGTGAAACACGGAACCAGTTATTCTGATTTCACTTTTTTTTTTTTGGTGGATTCCGCAAGCGGTGTGAACGGGTGAGACTTGGCGTAAGAGCTATCACTTTGTACTACTGTCAAAACAGCTGTAAGCATGGGACGAATTGTACATGGGGAAAAAAGCAACGGCGATGGCAGTGTCGGTATAGGACCAGGCTAATGGAGACATCCTTCTGCAGCGTTGGGTCCATTGCAGGCCATCCTTGAAAAGATCAAAAGGTGATGGGGCGGGAACCACGTCGATTTGCGGGCGGACCAGACGAGGGTTCCAGCGCGGGTGGGTGCCGGGCTGCTGGGATGGAGATTCAGCAGCCTGTCAGGGAGCGCCCTGGCCCTCCAGCGCACTAAAGTTGATGCACCAGGGCTTAAAAAACACAGCCGACAAGTCAGCCAAAATCGCCGACTGGAACGAATCGAAGCAGTTGTGCATCGTTGCACTGTTGCATAGCATCCAGCACACCACACTCAGCACTAGGCTAACCCAACTCGGCCCACAAGAGACATAAATTTAGAAGCATCGACACGTACTCCGCCGAGTCCATTGGGTGACAGAGGGCAACCGATTAGCGCAAAGTTTGACGGGCTGGGCCGGTGAGTAAACGGGACCGGGCTCGTGACACTCAAGCAGGCAGGTGTTTTTTGTTCTTGTTGTTATCAGTTTATTTTTGGCCCATCGTACAGTCCTCCAGCCCACACTTGCAACGGGGCCTTCGTGTCGATCCGGCGAGAAGTGAAGAGCAGAATGCGACATCGCCAAGGGTCCAGAACTTAATTCGTAAAGGCCGGCTTCGAAAAAAAAAAGTGGGAGAGTCATCGGGCATGCATGCTCCAGAGCCAAGTGGGGAGGCTGGAGACGAGACCCAGGATTGTGATCGTGACCGTGTGGAAGGTGGATACCACGACCCTCGTCATGCCATGGGCTCTTGATCGTAAGGCGGCGGGCGATACAACGTAGCAGTTGCTCGCGGGATGAACGAGAACCCTACAAGGCAGCGAACGAATGGAAGAGTCACAACCGCATCACAGGTTGACATGGTGAGACTGGAAGTGGAGGATGACATCCGGCAGAGTCCGGCACAGAGACCCTCCCGCACCCAGTGCGGCCCGGGCAGAGAGAGCACGTCCCTAGATGGCAGAGCCCGACTTTCGGTGACATTTTCCAGAGCAGAAGCCCATGTCTGTCCTGCAATGCACCATGCAATACTTCATCCATCGGCACCTGCAACAACGGCTGAAGAAGCCTGGCGGCACAAGCCAGTAGGGCTGTGCTTATGCCTCTGTCGATAGTCGCAGCATGACTACCTAACTAGCACTGCGGCCGGGCACCGGCACCGCTAGCTGGCGACATGTCATAGTCGGTCTGTCTCTGGCATTCCAAGCCCAGAATTGACTATCAGAAGCCAAGGCGCCGCTAGCCTGGAGCCTCGTAAGCCGTAGTCTGTAGATACACCAAAATGTTGCACCATACCAAACTCGCAGCAGCAAGTGAGCTTAGAGCTTCGGCCGCCCACAAACACTAATGGAAAGATCAACAACAGACGAATACGATGACTCGGGTCCCTGGTGCCTGGCGTAAAGTTTGGGAGGGAGGGGGCATTCGCCTTTCCCTCGCTCAGCTATCCGGAAAAAAAAAAAAGATCGAGGTCGAGGCCGATGTCTCGTATGTGCCGTGCCGTAAAGAGAGAAAAAAAACCATCACCGCTCGTGTTTCCGGCCGATGTCTGTTTGGGAATCTCCACCGAGGCGGACGGCGAGGATGCCCGAGGTAGCAGGAAGCCCAAGAGGCATGGCGCGGCACAGCGAGTTTAGAGATACGAGGTGAGGGGCTGGGTTGGCAGCGCTACCTGCTGCTTCTGTATGCGAGACGAGGACAAGAGTTGAGTGGTTTAGCACCAAGCAGCAGCAAGCAGCCAGTCACGAGGCCCAGCAGCGAGGCCACCAACAGTTAGCAACACACTCAAACACCCAAGCTCCAAGCATTGACCAGAAGTCGTCGTTTTGTTTTCTTCTTCTTTTCGCTTCCGACCGTTATGCCTGGGAGTCCCTTGCCACTGCTCGTCATCTGTGTATCAACTCCACCGAGCTATAGGGCAAAGGTGCGGCCTCGGTACCAACCAAATGGCTCGCTCTCCAGGCGGGGCCCAGCTGGTGTTACAGCGTGGCGACCGCTGGCCTGTCCTTCCCGAATAGCACTGCCAGTGCATGAACGGACAGCCATTAAGGACGGCCACCGAGGAGCTCCTGCCAGTGACTGGCCAAGAGTACGGCTTGGCTGCGTGGTGGGGACCGCTAGCCTGGCCCGATCCAGCAGACGTGGCGGGGGGCGCAAGGTGGCTGGGGAACGGCACTCCCGGGAAGGGAAGGCAAACAGCTTCTTCCCCTCTTCTTGCACTTCAGCTTTGTGACCCTTTCTGAGTGCTTACTGAGTGCGTGCATAGACGGTCTGGAAACCTTCTCTCGACCAACACATTTCCCCGCTACCGAGATTTTCAACCTCGATCTCCACTTTCCGCGAGGCTCTGGGTGTGACACGATGTGTTGTGCTATGCTGTGTTACGCTCACTGAAATAAAACAATGAAAAAAAAGAAAGAAACGCAAACAAAACAAACGTATACTTGTTCATCTGCAGAAGCGGACCAATGCCTATTCTCACGGCGCGGATTCCAGTGGCATGGCATGAGGGTACCGGCAGGCTTCTTCGTTGTCATGCTGAATGCAGTAAGCTCACGAGAGCCTGCTTTCAGCTCCAACAGGCAGACTCGGCTTTTCGGCATACTATTCAGCCGCGAGGCTCTAGAACAGCCTACCCAGACAAGGGAAGGGACCAAGGTGCGGCTTGGGATATCTCCAGCCTCTGCTTTTGTGTTTCGTCTTTGTGCGCGCTGATGCATCCACAAACTAACAAAAACAGGCTATGCACCAGCCACCCGCTCCCGTGTGCACAATTCACAAATGCGCGCAAATCTTCTCGTTAATCGATTGAGATTTCCCTTTGAACGCGAGAAGCCCAAGGCCTCGTATCACCTAGCGCCCCCTCCCTCCACCATTCTCGTTTGCAGCTGCACACCATGTGGACGGCCGGTGCACCCTGGGCGCCTTGGGAGGGGAAGGCCGGTGGCCGATCAACCAGGGACTGCGGCTATCTGGCTGGCGTTGCCGGGGTTTGGCTGTGACAGGCCCGCATCCCACTTAGGCCACTGCTCTCTCCAGCTGTCTCGATCTAGTAGGGACCAACACGAGCGGCGAAGGGATTGTCGTCATCAGCAGATCTCCCTTTGCAGACACCAACATACGGGTGCACCCTCTCTGGGGGCGAGCCCTCCCTGTCGAGTGAGTCCCTAGCAACCGTCTGGAACCGTATGCGCCGGGCCCGCCAGCTCTGCAAACCTCGCGGTCGGGGAAAAGCTCGTGTTCTAGACGGCGGATGATCTGAGGCCCGGAGACAGCGCCGAGACGTCATAGTTGAGTACATCCTCATCTTTCCATTCAGCATCCCAGCTCGGACCGGCATTACGGCAAGCTTAGACCCATGATGGCTTTTCTCCCTTCCCCCTCACCTGTCCCGCAAGTAATGAGGAGAGACAGAGCTCGGCCGCCCACCGAAGGAAGCAGCATGCAGTTGGAAAGCTAGAGGTAGAATGTATGCATATCCCACGCACACTACCTAATGCGGTCAGCTCCCCAAGCTGCCGTCTACCTAAACCGACTGTACCAACGTGCTGAGTACAAAGGCGTACAGTAGTGCGTGGCGTGTCTTGCCATGAGCTGTCAGCATCCATGGCACGTTGGCATTCGCAAAATAATTGCCCTGTCTCAACTTCCTGACGCCCCCGTGAGCGCATGGATGCCGCCGCCAAGCTGCTCTGTCTCGCACACTTGCTCTCCTCCGTTGCGCCCTCTGACTGATGCCAGTGGGCTAGCGTCTAGGATCCCAAGGACCTGGCCCCTGCCATCCTTGACACCCTTGACCGGACGGGGCGTCAAGGGGCTGCACATCCCGACCCACCATGGTTCCGAGGGCGCCTGCTGGGGCGCTATCTCGTGGCCCAGCCTCAATAAACCGCTGCTGCTCTACTGGAGGCACCCCAATCGCCTGCAGACACTCTCCCAGCCAGTTATTAATATCCAACTCGTCCTCCCTTCAAGGAGCTTGTTGTATCAGTCCCGTCTTGTTTATCTCCCTTGCCTCACAATCCCCTCTGCTGGATATATAACTGGGCAGCTGTCTCACACACTCTAGCACGCCCTCTTACACCAACCGCTTTCTTCTCCAACCTCTCTCTAGAGATTCTCATACACGCAAGAATCGGCACCACAAACATCACAACACACCATGTTTCCCAAGGCACTATCCGCCGTCGTGGCCTTGGCCTCTTCAACCTTGGTCTCAGCCCAGACCTTCACTGACTGCAATCCTTTGAAGACCAGTATGTCGTTCCACAAGCTGTCATCTGCATGCACCACCGCTAGTGCAACATGATTACCGCGCTACCTACCACAACTGATTGTCCCAATTGCTAACGTTCGCTTAACAGCCTGCCCCGCTGACCCTGCTTTTGGTTCCGGCACAGTGAGCTGTGACTTCACCAAGGGTGCTTGCGATGCCCTCACTCCCATGGAAGGCACTAGCATCACATACGGCGGCCAGGGTGCCAAGTTCACAATTACCGGTGACGGCCAGGGCCCCACTATTCGATCTCCCAACTACATCTTCTTCGGCCGTGTCGACGTTGTTGTCCAGGCTGCTCAGGGCCAGGGCATCGTCACCAGCGCCGTCCTCCAGTCGGACGACCTCGATGAGATTGACTGGGAGTGGGTTGGAGGCGACAATGCTCAAGTGCAGACCAACTACTTTAGCAAGGGTGACACCAGCACCTACGACCGCGGTGCTTACCACCCTGTCTCTGCTCCTCTCACCTCGTACCACACATACTCCATTTTGTGGACTTCTGCCAAGGTCGATTGGATCATTGATGGCACAGTTGTTCGCACTCTGAACGCTGCTGACGCGAAGGGTGGCTCTGCTTTCCCCCAGACCCCCATGCAAATCAAGCTCGGTACTTGGGTCGGTGGTGGTGCCAACAACGCTCCCGGCACCGTTACGTGGGCTGGTGGCAAGACCGATTTCTCCAAGGCTCCCTTCAACGGCTACTACAAGAGCATCACCATCACCGACTACGCCGGTGCCGACAGCGCCGGCAAGGACGCCAAGGAGTACGTCTACGGCGACAAGTCTGGCAGCGCCAGCAGCATCAAGGTTGTCGGCGGCTCCGGATCCGCCGGCGGCGTTGCGGAGCGCCAGACCACCGTTGCCCCCGAGTCCACTGCTGCTCCCGAGACCACTGAGAGCGCTGCTGCCCCTTCTTCCACCGTCGAGAAGCCCGAGTCCAAGACCCTGGTCACCAAGACCAAGGAGGTTGCTGAGGACACCACCACCGCTGCCTCTCCCTCCAAGACCTCTGCCGGAAGCAAGGAGACCAGCGCCATGGAGACCACTGCCGAAGAGACCAAGCCCGTCTCCCACACCACCTTCAGCACTGTCACCGCTCCCTCTGCCACCACTGCTACTGGCCCCGCGACCACCGGTGGCTCCAGCTCCGGCTCCGGCTCTGGTTCTGATTCCGGTTCCAGCTCTGGTTCCGGCTCTGGATCTGGCAGCGCTGGTTCCACCCCTGCTACCACCAGTTCCGGTGCTGGTCAGACCTCCACTCCCGTCCCTGCCAGCGCCGCCGCTCACATGGTCGGCAACACAATCTTGGCCGCTGCCGGTCTCGTTGTTCTTCAGTTCCTCATCTAAACGTTTCGGCTTGAAAACTTAACGAACTCATTCCTTACATGAGGAGCAGCCCACCTAATAATTTACACTTTAAGACGTTCCTTACGCCTGCCAAGAATGGCATCCTTCTCTCTAGCCCTCCCGGGATGGAAACGATGCATCATCAATCACAAAGAGAGATTTGGGTGTCTGGCACGCACCAACCCTTGAGCCTCTGGCATTTTAATTGCGGATTGCTCCAAGCAAACTTGATCGGATCTTACAGCTAGACCTGACTCTCCGGCGCCGCCCGGGAGAACGGGCACCAGCAAACCAACAGATCTACGGAGGCATATATAATCGATTCACGAGGTGTTTATAGGAGGACATGACTGTTTTATATGCCCCGATTTGGGCCACGGCACGCACTGCATTAGAAGAATTGGTCCTGCGAAAGGACTTGGAAATGATGGGTTTGAAATTTAGAGCTGTGCATTGCTCCATGATACCTAGAAAAGCAGGCTATGACCTGGTAGATAGATACAAATAGCAGTTTCGAGCTGCGTTTTGATTCTTAAACATTTTGTTCATTGTGACTTGGAATGTGATAGTTTGGCCGAACTATTCTTTTTGAACCTTCTCACGTGGATTGTCTTGCATGTAGGAAAGTACTGTCGCTGTTGGGCGGCAAAACTAAGGGCCGAATATAGAAACCAAGTCTCATCAGTGACATCACTACGTATGAATCATTGACGCATTCATTCATTTTCATGCACTCTAGGTTGTCGGTAATTGAACCCAAGTAATTCGTCTGTCTTTTAACATTGAATGATGATGTGCGAAAACTACCAACTCGGAAATGTGTTGGTTCTATCAGTTGTCGCTTATATATAACAGTTTTTTTTTCTTTTTCGAGGAACTATCGGAATATACAATTGACTACTCACTATTGAATTGGCAGGGTCAATTGGTCTTGAGAGAAAAAGGAAAAAGCAAAAGGCCAACGTTGTCAGGTTTGGCATTATTTAAGCCATGGTCCTCGTGCCTCTAGCGTTTCGCTAGGATATAGTGTAAGGACAACAGCATAAATTAAATAAACAATGGGCCCCTTTCGGAGGTAGGTAAAGCATGCACATGATGTAAGTGAAATTCCAGATAATACAACTCAATTTTCTTGATAGCCTCAGCATGACCTAAAAGGAAAGGCTGCGACATACCATTTAAAAATACTATATACAGAACAAGAAGCTATTAACAATTCCTCCCTGGTTCCTCCTGCACTTCAATACACACACACACCCACACACACACATACTAACTAACACTGCCTACCAACGGGGGCCACGTGCTCCAGAACAAAGGCACTCAACAACAACAGCCACAACGGCTTACAGAGAGAGGGTGTTGCCGGCGGTGCCGTAGACCTTGCTCTTGACCTTGCTGGCGCCGTAGTTGGTGTAGCTGTAGGGGATGCTGGAGCTGGAGAAGGAGCCGGAGGGGGCGTTGTTGGTGGCGCCGTTGAGGGAGACGTCGCTGACGGTGACGGTGCCGGTGGAGGACGAGTCGGCCGAGGTGAGGGCGTCGACGCCGCTGCAGTCGTCAAAGTAGGTGGACTCGACGCGGACGCTGGCGCCCATGCGGCTGTTGACGCCCGTGTCGCCGAGGGTCAGATAGTAGTTGTTGTAGATGTGGACGGTGCCGAAGCGGACCGAGGGCGCGCGCGAGTTGACGTTGTACCAGTAGTTGTTGGCGTAGGTGACGTGCAGCTTGCCCTTGTCCTCGCTCGAGTTGCTGTCCGAGTGGCCGACGAGCGAGGCCTTGTAGTGGTCGTGCAGGAACGTGTTGGACACGGTGATGTAGTCGGACGCGTGCGTGATGTCGAGCAGCCCGTCGTAGTAGTCCTTGCCGTGCGTCATGTCCGACGAGAGGTCGCAGTGGTCCACCCACACGTTGGTCGACGCCTGGATGCCGATGGCGTCGCCGTTGTCCGCCAGCACCTTGGAGATGGCCAGGTTGCGCACGATGACGTTGGACTGGTCCTTGATGTACAGGCCGACGCCCTTGAGCGCAGCGCCCGTCGCTCCCACAATGGTCTTGTCCGACTTGACCTTGACCTGCGTCGCGCCCGAGATGGTGCCCTTGACGTAGATGACCATCTTGCTGCTGGACGTGGCCGCCTTGGTGAACTGGGCCAGAGTCGACACGGTTGTCGTGGTGCCGCCCTTGCCTCCAGTGGTTCCGCCGTTCTGCGTGGCGTAGCCGATGGTGCACGTCTCCGTGATGGAGGCTCGCTTGTCGAGAGCGTGCGTGGCCTCCTCATCCGTGGTGGGGGTAGGGGCCGCAGCGACCAGGCCCATGAGGGCAAAGGAGATGGCGTTGGAGAACTTCATTGTGAACCTGAAGAGAGAGTGGAATAAGATATTCTTGTGTTGGAGTTGAAAAAGAAGGTTGTGCAGCTTGCGTGGAACCAGTCCAGATACACGAATTCGAAGGAACGAGAGAAGAAAGAGAATGTAGAAGATTGAAAGTGAGAGTGATGCCGGAAGGAAAGCTCTCCATGAGTCGCGATGCCCTCAGTTCTTATATCTCAGAAAACCCCCCCCTATCATGACAACCCTCCCCTCCGTCACCCCACCCAATGCCGAGCTGCAACGGCCGAATTCCATTTTTGGTCTGCTACCCAAGAGCTCCGTCTGGATGGGTCGACCACGAGGCAGAGGTCAACCAGGATTCCCACAACGCCATGCTCTGCCGGGAGGTGGGAGGATGCCTTGGCGGAGGAATCTTGCACGAATGGGAGGTTTCTCCGGGCCAGAAGCCTGGACTGTTCCTTTTGTTGAAAATCCGGGACGTACCGGCACCACGGTGGGCGGTATTCGGTATCGAAGCCGGCTCCAGGAAGAGCGCATGCGTGCATCCATAGTCGTAGTGAGATGGCTGAAAGATGAAACGAATGCAGGACCGGGATGTTGTGACTGTGGATCCTGAATGCCGGACGACGCATCCCGTTTGGGGTCGTTCCGGCCAGAGGGCTCAAGCCATGGTGACGACTTCATCTGAGCAAAGCTGCCGAATGCCTTCCAGTGCGTGTTTTCCGAGGGAGGCCCAAGATGCATCGCGTGCCGCTCGGAGCGGTTTGATCTGCACAGCTTAGACGGTTCACGGCGCTCGAGCTTGGCCGAGCTTGGACACGATGAAAATCAACTCTTTTCAAAAGGTTATCTCGATACCCTTGTCCAGCTAGGGCTGACGCTAGCCATTCTCTTTGATTTTACATGGCGACTTGGATAGCTTAAAGAAGCTCTCCCCTGGGGCGCAAATGTTACCCTCGTACAGCTCCCTCATGCTCGTCGTGTCCATCTCGTTGGGCGCCGGATTGAGACACGGACTGGTGCCCTGGCTCTCCCGACAGAATTTCACCTTTTGAGCGGCACTCTTGTTTAATTTTCCCGAAGCCGAGCATGCACGACGACGATATTTGCCGCCGCCGCGGGGAAGCGAAACGAGGGAGGGGGCTTCAAGCTGGAATAAGAAGAAGCATAATATTAATATTATTATTCCTTGCCGCGCCAAGGTCCGTTGCGGCTTGGCTCGACGGAAGATTTTTTTTGGTCCAAGATGCCAGAGGGAAATCTGAAAGAAGAAGAGAAAAAGGAAAACCCCCATGTCAAGCATCACTAGCGATGCGGATATTGGCATCAGGCGCCTGTGGAGTTGCCAAGTAACGTCCTCGTCTGAAGGATGACTTGGGATGAAATACGTCCGTGTATCCAAACAGTGAGATACACCCATGTCCGCAACTACCTACCTAGGGATTGAACCCACCAAGTTTATTCCTTTTCAGGTGAATTTGTTGGTTACCCTATAGAAATCCCACAAGGAACCCGTGGAACCCGTCGTGCGAATGTTATTGCCTCAACTACAACACTGCTACACAACTGTTTCTATTTCTAATTCCAAGCTCTCTCGCGGGGGGGCGTGGACCAGGGGCCATTGGATGATTCGTGCCCCCTTGCAGCAAAATATCGCCAGACCCACGAATCCAGAGCCACGGCAGCACCCGCTTTCTGCTCGATTGGGGGCAGCATCTCTAGTGGCTCCCCCCTGCTGCCCCAAAAACCCTGCATCATAAGACGACGGGAAACAAGACGGGGGGTTCCCCAATCCCCCAATTCGAGCTGTCAGACGGCTATGTCGGCACCAGGCACCGGGATGCCAAGCCGTGGTAGGGCCAATCTGTTTAGCTGCGCGGGCAAACCCCAGTCGCTCGCTCACATATTGAGGAGGCAGGCAACGTACTCGTTTCAGGTGTTGTTGGGCTGGCAATTTTAAGTTGACACTGGTACCGACGCCGGCCCTTTTCTTTTTACGCGGATGTGCGGTGAGGTTATTTGCTAGCTTCGTGGACCTTTATTGAGTGGGACGAGAGGTTCGAGTGGGCGCAAGGTCTGCCGAGGGCAGAAGACAGCATGGGGCTTAGATGGACGTCGTCGTCGTCTGGGGAGGGGGGTTGAGTAAAATAAACTCAAAATGGGTTGTGCTTTTTTTCTTTAATACTTGAATACCAGAGGAATAAGATAATTGGCGGAAGAATCATCTTCATCTTCAAAAGTCGCACAAAACTCATCCGTTGCCGTTTTTTCCGGCTTGCTTGGTCGCAGGAGCGAGCTGGTCCCGCGATTCGCTCAACCATTCATTCATTGCATTCAAGGTATGTAGCATTTTGTGAGGGTGTGAAACTTGCTGCAGGAAACGCGCTTCATTACAGCTAAAACCTCTAGTTTCACTACATCTTGGGCCAAGGGACAAATTCATTCAAGTCCCTTCCGCGTATTCTGAAGTGTTTCCCTCGATCCACTCCAGAATCTCCACCTCTCGCAGACCCTTCGGGACCTCACCCAGCATTCTCCGCAGGCTCTTTGCAGACATCCCTCGGCATTTCTCCGCCGTCCTCTCAAACTGGTTCCCTATGTCGTGCTGGTCTGAGCTGCTGAGCGTCAGGTTCAGTTGCACATTGGCAACCGAGGCCGCAATCCACAGGATGAGCACCTTCACGCCGGCGTCTCCGCAAAACGCACCGCAACCCCATAGGCCTGACCATACAGAGTCGCGCTCCGCATGAGCTGTAAATCCCGTAATTGCCTTTTGTATCTCTCGGTCAATGTTTAGTGGCATCAGGTCCAGCAGCTCCTCGTCATCCTCAACCATGTCCATCTCGAGGGCATCCATGAACATCAGCCGACCGCCGCGCCACGACCGTAACCATGCGTCGTAGCCGTCTTTTGGTAAAGGGATAGGGCGGCTGGTCCAAGAAATATCGCGCCGCTGCCCCTTTACATCCACCATGGCTCTCGCTCCGGTCACGGTGATGACGGTTTCGTCTTCCAGGTGTGGCGCGACAAGAACGACGGGGCAGGCTTGCGGCGCAATGCCAACAAATATTTCCTCTTGTGTCGCGGACTGACCAAACCCGATGACTCTATTTGCAGACACAACCACTGCACCCTTGGGCCCTTGGACTTCGGGGAGGTGTGAGTCCGTCGTGTGGTTTTCCACCTGGTTGACAACTACCGGTCCCAGGGAGACTCCTTTCAGAGGAGACGGATGTGATTTCTGATGAAGCTGGTATATGATGGGATTTGTTTGGCTTTCGGCGCTGGATCTATGTTCCTCTCTAAGCCACTCAGCCTGCGGAAGACCCGACAGGTAAGCAAACAAGGAAGTCAGATACATCTCGATGGCGGCCGGATGTCTCTGCTCCGACGCATACCAGACACTAAAGTCCTGGTACCCATCATCGTATCTTTGCTGAACAGCCGAACACAGAAACTGGTGAACAACTAAGCAGGCCACTTGACCGCCGCTCAAGCGGAGCGGCTTTCCTGGCTCAAGAAGCTCAAGCTTTCCCGTGGGGAAATAATAGTCGAGATCTAATGCAATGTGGAACAACTTGGGCCATGTGGCAGCAAAGAATTCCTTGGTGTCAACAACCCCGCTATTCAGAAAGCCTCTCAGAGACTCGTGGCCGTCGCCGTTTGTGCCCCCGGTGACTGCCGTGATGGTCTCGAGCAAATCGATCAACTCTGCCGTTGATGCGATGGGCCGCTGGAGATAGTGCGCCAGCAAAGGCCAGAAGCGAATGAAACCGTTGGAGTCTTCGATTTCTCCTTCGAGATCGCTGAAACGATCAGCAACGCGGCACGATTTAGAATTGGCGAGAATAAACGACGGAGGTCGTGAAGCCATGGTGGTGTGGTTGAGGAATTGGAGTTTCAGCTGGCTAGAGAGAGAGTCTTGCTTTAACGGCTGGGCTTGGTTTCCCCAAAAAGGGCTTTTTTTTTTGTCGGGCAAAACTTTTATTCCGGAGGCCAAACACTTGCTACTTTAATTACATTTGATTGAAGGAAGGTTTCAATCGCTTTGAGGCAGATTCTGAACGTGGCGTCCCTGGAATAAATGGTGAGGCAGCAGGGAGGTTGCACGGTGCTGTTGGTGCCCCGCACTGTTTCGCCGCACGTCCAGTGACGTCCCCACGTTTGTTTCGCAGAGCCTCAGGCGCAGCCCGCAGGCCGCTTCATTAGGCAGCTCGTTTAACTGCTGCATCTCACCTCTTGACACTCGCTTCCGCTCTCGTAACCCCCAGGGCAACGTGGTATTCTGCACTGTGGCTTTTTTTTAATTTTTAATTTTTTCTATTGTCGCTGGTTAGATCTCGCCGTCTTGGTATCGCCGGCAGAACATGTCGGGCCATCCTCCTCCGCACGACTTCGTGCCCTCCTCGTCTCCCTCACCAGTCGCCGATGGCGTCGACACAGACTCACCCGACCGCGCTGCCTCGCCTGACCTCCCGCTGACCATGTCGGCATCCGTGGTCCTGGCAGATCTTCCGCAGGATGCGACGGCTGCCCTGGCCAGCGCCGGGAGCTTCCCTGTCGAAAAGGTCGTGGTGCGGTTCAAACCTGTGGGTTCGGCACCGGCCCTAGCGCAGGATGTCTGCAAGATTACCGCAGTACGTAAGTTCGAAGAGGTGGTGCGCTACTTGAGGAGGAAGCTGCGCTGCAAAGACACGGATAGTGTGTTTTTGTATGTAAACAGCGCATTTGCGCCGTCTTTGGACGAGGTCGTGGGGAACCTGCATCAGGTGCGTTTCTCCTCATCGCCCATCAGCGTCGCGGCATGGCTCTAACCTTTTCCCATCACAGTGCTTCAAGAATGCGAATGACCAACTGGTCGTCGCCTACTCGCTGACACCTGCTTTTGGATGAACGATGAAGAGATGCCTACGTAGGCTGCTTTGTTCAGTCTAACTTCTATGGGTGCTAAAGATACAAGAAACAGGTGCTTTATCTAGCACAGCCCAAACTCCCAACAAATGCCAACTCGGATGCTTGCTATTTCATGTACTGGTTGCAAACTTTATTTGCTTCCCTTTCAACAAATCGCTATCAATCACAACTCCTGGCTCAGTAACCGCACCTCCATGCTCAACACTTACACATCCTTGATGGCCTTGGTGAAGTCATCAAGCTCTTCCTTCGAGATGGGATAGGTGTGCTCTGGGGCAGGATACTCTCGGCTCTTTACTTCGGCATGGTAGGCCTGGATGGCCCTTAAGCTCTCACCCCAAACATCACCGTACTTCTTGACAAATTTGGGGATGAATCTGCCCGGTGGAAAGTTGCCAGTCATGTCAACCTGGACAAGGACTTGTCCTGAGCAACCATTACCAGCACCGATTCCGATGGTTGGAATAGATAACTTTTCGGTAATGAGGGCAGCAATTTCGGCGGGGACAGCTTCAACGACGGTAGCAAAGCAACCCGCTTCCTGGACGGCAAGGGCATCTTCAAGGATGCGCATGGCGCCCTCGGAAGTCTTGCCTTGGACACGGAACCCCCCAAGAGCATTTTGGCGCTGCGGCGTCAAGCCAATGTGACCGAGGACTGGGATGCCGGCCGTGGTAATTTTACGGATAGTAGGGGCCATCTCCTTTCCGCCTTCGAGCTTGACACCTTGAACACGACCCTCCTTGATAACACGGATGGCTGTAGCAAGCCCTTGCTCAGGTGAAATCTCATAGCTACCCATGGGTAAATCACCCACCTAGACTAGGTCAATGCTTGTTTCTTCAGGTCGCGTGGGGATGGCTGGTTCTTACAGTAAAAGCTGACTTGGTGGCCCTTGCTACTGATCGGCAGTGCAGTAACATTTCATCTAGCAAGACCTCACTAGTGTCCTCCATGCCGAGAGCAACCATGGCAAGGCTGTCACCGACGAGGATGATTTCCATGCCGGCATGGTCCGCAACATGGGCACTGGGGAAATCATGGGCAGTAATGACACTAATTGGCTCTCCTTTTCGATGAAGTGACCTCAGCGTACCAACCGTTACCTTCTTGCGTTGGTTGGGCGAGGCTGCACCCATGGGGGAGTGCGAGCTGTGCCGGACATGTGCGCCGGCGATAGTCCGGGTGGCGTTGCCGAGGGTCCATGTGGCGGGCCGGAGGGGGCGCGTGGCCCGAGGCAGGAGGTAGGCACACGACCTCGTAAAGGGTGCGACGACAGACGACATGATAGCAGGAGAGCTAGTGACAGATACCTATAGAGGAGGGATGGATGTTGAGTGCGTGGTGGAGTGTAGTGCCCGGTAGACTACCTAGGCTTGCGACTAGGCTTGTACCTTGACCTGGTGTGTATTGGAGAAACACCAATGAGTAATAAGAAAGGACGAAAAAAAAATTGAAGAAAAAAAATGCGGAGATTTTTTTGGTCTCGAATTTGAGAAGGAGGAAGAGCTAAATTATTAATGTGGTGCGTGAATGGGGCTCGGCGGGCGTTTTAATAATCTCGACCATGATGGTTCCTACGTTGTAGAATTGAGTATCTTGGCTAATTTGAGACCGTTTTGTGCTGGTGTTTTTTTTTCTCTCTCTCTATCCCACTTGCGCCCCACGGCCCGCCCGGGGTACGTACCTACCTCCGGGGTCCGGCAACCAGGCTCACGTACAAGGGGCCCCCGAAAGCGCCGAGTGGCCGAGGGTCAGAGTGATGAGAAGGGTTATGGAATCACCAAAGAGGCAATGGCGCCTGTGCGTGTGGGCGCCCGTGTGCGTGTGTGTGGGGTAGTGTTCTAGACCGGGTATCTGTTTCCCTTGGTTGGTTCTCGATTTTAGGGGCAAGCCAGGAGAAAAGATGACTGTGCTCTGACGCGCTGCGCGGTGCGGTGAGGTGCCCATGTCGTGCAGTGGGCTGTGAGTGAGTGAGCGGGTGGTGGTGCAGCGCATGCTTTGGCGCAGAGGAGGAGCCGAGGCAGTTCGGGGCGCAGGGCGTGGGCGCTGGCTGCTAAGGTGAGTGGGGGGTGGCCATGGGAGAAGGGTGGCTCGCACTGCCGCCGCCAAACGGTGATGCATGTGCTCTCAGTGAAACCTTTGAACTTGAAAATACAGGACAAGTGCTTTTCGTACTTGACGGAGACGGTGTGCAGAGGTTTAGCTTGCTCCATGCTTGGCAACACCATGTCTCGAGGCATCGTCGTATTTTTCTCTTCTTTTTCTTGAGTCGGCACTATCATCTTCCACAGTAACGGTAAAAAGATTCCACATGCTCAGAATTGAGACGGTGCAGATTGCATCTCTTCTCTCTCTCATATCTGGAGTGGCGGTGGGATATGACGCTAGAAAGAGGGAATATAACAGTTCGTCTTATTTCAGTGCAACATCAATGATGTATGGTCCTTCATATTTGGGGACCGTATAGAGCAAAGACATCCTCTCGTATTGACATATCTAATCTTCGACCGTCTTGTCTCAGGTTGTTCTTTCTTATTCGTATTGAATAGAATCTTGGCTAGTGGTTTGTCGATCGGTGACGAGGGTCCTCGTCACTTGGCGGTTTATTGTGCATGAATCTTGGCTTTGTCATTGTTTATATTTCTTAACCTCTTCTTTCTCGTCGGGTACTTTATGCAATTGGACATTTTACGTTGCATCAAGGTTTCAATGCATTCTGGGGAATGATTAATCACAAATCGGAAGCGCAGGACTTGGAGGAATGGACGCCAATGACGTCGCCCGCCAGGAGCAAATTTAGTAAGAGTCACACTCGCTTGTCCCCTGAAGGATTGGATGCTAATTAGGTATTGTGTTGGAAAAATTTTCAGCCTTTAATTCAATTCGAACCGGCGAATCCACGTGTTCGCCAGTGTGTGCGCGACTTGTCTCAAGTGGCGCTTTGATTTGCGGCAAAAGTCATGCTGAATGGCGTTTGTGGCTTGAGTACTGTTGCACTGTGTCAAAAGGGGTGTGCGTGCTGTGATGGGATGGTTGAGGTTTTTGACAGTCATGTTTTTCTTCTTCTTCTTTTTCGCAAACATGCTGGAACGAGGGAAGGAAATAAGAGGGCCGCAATATTAGCACATAAACTAAGACAATCTCCTCGTCCACCGTGCTGCCTCATGATGAAACCAGCCCTCATGACTGCCTACAGTTAGGTACGGACGGACACGCCTAAAGTCGGGCCATCCATGATGCTTATCGATAAGAACAAGTTGGGAAATCCTCGGCCCCTCTTTCCGTCATTAGTGCGGCTTATCACGGTTGTCCACGTCCACATCCTAGCATGGTTTACATGGAGACTTTGTACCTCACCCATGGCCCCCTCGTGACTTGTGACTTGGACCGGAAGCCCATCACTTCACCTCCCCTCATCGCCTGCTGTGACTCTCTCAACCACATTGACAGCGCCCATCATTTCTACCTCGCCTTGTCCCGCCCCTCAGCCCCAAATCTTGACCAAACAAGCTCAATCCTTCCTCGGCCAACCCTTCAGCTGCTGCCTCCCCCTCCCCCTGATTTAATCATTTAGAACCCCTCGCCCGCCGCCGACTGTTTGATCACGCAACGAAAACCCCCCCACATCCGTACCCCGGCCATCCACCGCAATCATGAGCAGCCCACGCCGCAGGATCGAGACCGATGTAAGCCGAAACCGGCAACATGAGTGTTAATGATGTTCACCGCTGACAATATTTTGTTTCATCTAGGTCATGAAGTATGGATTCCCTTGCTGTACCGTATTGGGCGTTTGGCATACTAACAAAGGCGCAGGATGTACGACACCGTTGGACTCTAGTATCGACAAACGACATACTAACAAATGCAGGCTTATGAGTGACTATGAGGTCACGCTGGTGAATGACAATAGTAAATTTTATCCTTTGGTACATTGCGCCTCATGCTAACATGGCGCAGTGTGAGATCCCCTGCTGCCCGACATCGATGCCTACCTCTCGAAGCATGCCCTCCCTAACCGACGCTCCCAGGCAAGAGTTCTTCGTCCGGTTCAAGGGCCCCGCCGAGAGTCAGTAAAACACAGAGCTTCCTTCAACTGCGTGTGTCCGCTGACACCTGGCAGCTCCGTTCGAGGGCGGTATCTGGAAAGTCCACGTCGAACTCCCCGACACGTACCCGTACAAGTCGCCCAGTATTGGATTTGTGAACCGCATTTTTCACCCCAACATCGATGAGCTGTGAGTCATGGCAGGGATCGAAAGATGATGGTTTAGTCAAGTTTGGAAGTGCTAAGTGAGGCCCGTCCCAGATCCGGATCAGTCTGTCTCGATGTCATCAACCAGACATGGTCCCCCATGTTCGACATGATCAACATCTTCGAGGTTTTTCTGCCACAACTCCTGCGATACCCCAACCCTACCGATCCACTTAACGGCGAAGCCGCTGCGCTGTTGATCAGAGAGCCCAAAAGCTATGACGCCAAGGTCAAGGGTATGGGCACCCTGTCCGACTAGGTTCGTGCGCTGCTGACTCGAGAGTAGAATATGTGCAAAAGTATGCAAACAAAGATGCTGCAGACGAGGCTGGCGCCGAGAGCGAGGACGACGACGACCTGTCCTCGGTTGCTAGCTTTGGCGACGATGACGAAGAGCCCGCAGGCCAGATGGATGATGTATGAGCGCGCCACAATCACCACCACCACCACCACCAGCGCATGAACTCAGCGGGCGTTTCGTTTCTAACACGGCGTAATGGGAACCACGGCACGGCAAGAAGCCATCATTGGACGGAGTTGCAGAAAACCCAGAGGGCCTCTGGACCCCCAAAGAGCCGGATGGGGTATTATTTCCTTGGAATCAGGTAGGTAGGGATATCACTGCGCGATTGGTACTTCGATGGACAGCGCGTGCTGGAAAGTGCTGGGGAGCGTACAGTTGAATCAGATAGTCTTGGATTGCCCACGGTTAGCTTCGCTCGTCCTGCCCAAGAATGTGGCAGACAGAAGCGCATAAGCATTTCAATTTCATTAACATTGTTCGTTTCTATACATCATATGTGTCCCTGGGTATCTCGTAATTCGTAAAAAGAATGGAAAGAAAAAAAAGTCCGTCACCAACGCCGAGCAAATACGACCATGGCTCCGCATGGTTAATCAGAGTCATAATTCACCAATCCAGTTGCAGCACTAGTTTCCTGCAAAGGTACCTTGGGTGCCGGAGAAGAAGCGTCATCCTCTTGCGCTGCGCGCTTTCGCTTTACGCCAAGCAATCTTGCCGAAGGTTTTGGCTCGTTCGTTTTAGTGCCCAGAAGAAAAGGGTCCTTGGCGGCCCGGGTGTTTCCCATGAGTTCCGACACCAGGTCCTCTCTTCTCCGCGCAGCTTCTTTTTCCGACTTCAGCGCGCCCGGCTTGGAAGAGGAAGAAGCCTGGGGTCGCTTGCCACCAGCATGACCAAACAGCGGCTTTGAGAGAGCGCGGTCCCGGGAATTCTCATCGTCCACCGGCCCAAAGTCGACCAAGGCCGCGCGGCGAGCGTCCTCTTCCGTTCCCGGCAAGAGGTCGATGCCAAGGCTCATGCGGTCCTTGAGGTCCTCGGTCGCGGCCGCGGTGCGCTCGAGGCCCTTCCGCTCGGCGCGAAAGGTGCGGCGCAGCTTCTGGTTCTGGGCGTACGGGTCGTCCCAGTGGCGAGCCGAGGCCTCAACCAGGTCGTCGATGCGGTCCGAGGCGGCCTTGAGCTGCTCGCGGTCGGCGATTGTCTTTTCGAGCTTGGCAAAGGCGTTCTTGCGGAGGGCCTCGCGCTCGAGGTCCGTCAGGATGACGTGGTCGCCGTCGCGGACCTTCTCCTCGCCCGTGTCGCGCTTGGTGCCGCCCTCGGCGACGACGTAGGCCGTGTTCTTGGGGTCGGTCCGGATCTCGATGTCGCTGCCGCAGTCGAGGTGGCGGAAGCGAAAGGCCCAGATGGCCGTCGTGTGGTAGCTGCCCACGCGGCGCTTCTGCGCGTTGAACCGCACGCCCTGCCCGATTATCGTCGGCTTCGGGCACCCGGAGCACCACACGGCAAACGGGAGCTCGAAGCGCACCGTCAGCGCGCCCTGCGACGCCAGCTTCGAGGCCCGCTTGCCCAGCGCGTGCTTGCCGTGCAGCCGGTTGCCCGACGTCGTGCCCTCGACGTCGGGCGGGACGTAGCGTCCCATGTTGAAGCCCTGCATCGTGCCGGCTTGGGAGAGGGGGTTGCGGCTCGGTGGGAGAGTTACAAGGTGTGGTGCGGTTTCGTGATCGAGGGGTGGCCTTTTTTCTTTTTTCTCTTTTTTTTGTAGATAGAAGGCACGAGCAGCCGTTGGCCGTTTTGTGTTGGTGGCCAGTCTTGGTCATGTCATGGTGGGGAAGCTAGGCTGAGACGTCACAGTTCGGGGTATTTTCGGCGTCAATGGGCCCGGACTTCCGGGCTCAAAGCCTCCGCGGTCTGTGTGTGTCGGTTGCAAGTTAATGCAGTCTAATTGAGTGCATACGATGCGCAATACTAGTTAAATTTATTGGTTATTCCCGATGCGATATATAAACAAATGACATGGCATCAGTTTAGTAAATATTTTTATCAACGAAGCAAAGAAAAAAAGAAGAAGAAGAAGAAAACCCCCAAGAAGAAGAAAAAAGAAGAAAAAAAGAAGGGAACAAAGAAGAAGAAAAAAGAGTCTTTGTCACACTCTATTCTAACTGGTTTTGCACCACTATGTCAAAAAGGAGCCATAAGTGGGTGCTCGAATTTTCAAATCTATTCTCGTTATATTAAAAAGAGAATTTGTTCGACAAGGCACGTAGTCCCTGTTTCAAAAAGTTCAAACCACTCGCTAGCGCTGTCATAGATGGGCTTTATTCCAACGTCCCCAGGCGGACTCATGACGCAGCAACGCCATTCCGCTTCAATTGGTCTTCGGGCAGCTTGCCAATGACGGGCTCTAGTAATATCGGGAGATATTCGGCAGCGTCCTGGCCAAAGGCAAAGTCGCCAGGTTTTACCTTGTACATCTCCTCGTCTTTCTCGGCGTCGGGGTTGATTACGACCACACGGGCCCCGCGCTCCTTTGCCCGCGAGATGTAACCCGCAGCTGGCCAGACCTGGGCCGATGTGCCAATGACCAACATCAAATCCTAGAAACAGTTAGAACGACTTCGGGCGAAAAGGTCCCCCCTCAACAAAAAAAACTCAAAAACAGCTACTAACCAGTGGAGCCTCGTCCATCCATCTGTCGACGCCCAGCAACATGTCCTCGTCCAGGCTCTCGCCAAACCACACGACGCCAGGACGCTGTAGCCCTGTGCCGCAGGATGGGCATTTAGGGAGTTCATCCTCAGTGACGTGCTTAATACGGTGATAGGGGTCCAGGAGCTGGAGCTTCTCGCCGGGTGGAGGGTCCTGCGAGGCGGGGGCGAGGGCGGGACAAAACGGGTCGTCCATGTTTCCACGTTGGATCCAGCCGCAAAGATTGTTGGTGCACTTGATGTCAAAGAGCGAGCCGTGGAGACTGCGGAGCTGCTCCTGCGGGTGGTTTGCTCGCTGCGAGAGGTCTCGAGTTCCCCGTCAGTCCATGTCTCGGATTTGGTCCAATTGAACTGGAGAGTGGAGGGGACTCACTGTCAACATTCTGCGTCAAACACAAAAAGTCCTTGTTCTTCTGGGCCAAGGCGGCGAGCGCATAATGAGCGGGATTGGGGTCGGCGCGCAGGCACATGTGGCGGCGGTAGCCGTAGAAGAGCCAGACGAGGCCCGGGTCGGTGCGGAAGGCCTTCATTGTAGCCAGGGCCGTAGCGTCGTAGTTGCGCCAGAGCCCGCCGGCGCCGCGAAAGGTCGGCAGGCCGGACGAGGCCGACAGCCCGGCGCCGCAGAGGGCCACGATGCGCTTGCTGGAGCGCAGGACCTCGTGGAAGGCCTCGACATCGTTGTGGGGAGCCATGGCGGTATACGAGCGGCCGTGTTGGTAAGCGAGCGTGGTCGAGGTCCAAGATGGTGAGTGTGAGGGGGGGAGGAGGGGTCGTCGCCAAGGCTTGAATGTCCCGGACGGTGCAAGGGCGGCCGAGGCGAGGAGACGGGGAAGACAGGATATATGTAGACGGTGGAGAGGAAGAGCCATGTTTGCGCAGTTGACAAGAGATTGGCTGACGGCTGCACCATGTGATGCAATGCGACGACCCTGCCTCGCGTTGCCTTGGACGAGGCGACGATCGCTATTCCCAAGGTCCGGTTTTTTTTCCCAGAGCCAAACCTACCAGTCAATTGGATCCTTCAGGAATGAAGACAGCATGGAACCAGAGTCCATGGTGGTCGCGATGCCATTGCGCAACCCCGGCGCCCTGTCATGGCGACTATCACGACGCCGCAGACAGCCTCCCCCAGGCGTGCAGCGGCCCATGGCAGCCTGCCGTGCCCAGGCCGAGCAGTAAATAGAACGGCCGCCGTTACGGGCTGTTGGGATTGGTTCCCACTGTGACGTCTCATTTCCAGGGGTCTTCGTTTGTCTGTGGGGTCGACGACGGACTCGAGATTGTGAGCTAGCGCAGGACGGACTACCCCTCTATGTACATACTCCTCCGTACCTACACCGAAAATAGGTACCTTGGGTTGCCGTCATTGATTTGTCACCTTCTCACGCACATAGCCACCACACAATTTGGAATCCATCTAGTCTGCCATCTCAGAAGTGGGGTACCTACTTGCAACTAACTGAACCGCCTCGCACGCCAACACGTCAACTCGAACATATAAGAAGACCTTGCTCGCACCTTGTCGTCAATCCCCAAGCATCGCCATCCATGCGATTTCCTCCCTTGATATCAACTTTTCGCTTCACAGTCGCTCGTCTTTCTCCCCGCTCGAGACCCCCGCAGCCTTTGCATCTTGCTGTCTCGCGTCCAATTCGCCCAAGATCCATGTCCGGCATCCCGTTCCTGAGTTCGCTATTCGGTTCATCCTCATCCGCCAAATCCCCCGAGATGTCGTTCCCCGACAAGCGCACCGATGATGAGTGGCGCGCGGTCCTGAATCCCGGTAAGTTGCCGCACTCGTTGTCTCGCATTGTCCCTCGGGAACTGCCGCAGCCTTGCATCGCAAACACTAACACGCTTTGCGCAGAGCAGTTTCGCATTCTGCGTGAGAAGGGAACCGAGCGCCCAGGCGCCGGCGAGTATGACAAGCATTACCCGGATGCCGGTGTCTACAACTGCGCCGGCTGTGATGCGCCACTGTACAAGGCCAGCCACAAGTTCAGCTCCGGCTGCGGCTGGCCGGCCTATTTTGACAGCATCCCCGGAGCCGTCGTCCGGCACGAGGACCGCACCCTCGGCATGGTGCGCACCGAAATCATGTGTGCCAACTGCGGCGGTCACCTAGGCCACGTTTTCAAGGGCGAGGGTTTCCCCACGCCTATTGACGAGCGCCACTGCGTCAACAGCATCAGCTTGAAATTTGCTGCAGATGACAAGGTGGCCGACAAGAAGGCATCAGAGTAGAGTCGGGTTGGGTATGTCTCACGAGATGATGTTTTTTCAGCAAAGGTGTTTTAGTGGGAGATGTATCAGTTGATGCAATGAGAGATGAGAGAATGTATTAAATAGAATGAATCATGCGCCGTCTTAGATTTGCCCCCATGTTGTTATCTTTTCTTGATTTAAAATAAATGCACGACCAAGTTCAATTTCTCCTCTGCTTTCCTATCCTCGTTGTATGGCGCCTCCATCTTAAACCATGCTTTCCAGTCCTTATAAACAATAATTCCAATCAGCCATATATGCTTTTGAGCTATTAAAAGAATTTAATCGAATTCTTCAGGATAATAAACCCATGCTGCGTCTTCCTCGTCCCAGTGTCGGAACCTCCCCGCATCCCGGTCCCATTCCCAACATACGCTGTCGTTCAAGTCGCTCTCGTCTGACAGATCAATATCGGGTACGGGAATAGTCTCTCCCAAGTCAAACTTTGACCCACTGCAGGTAACTTCTGCTCCAGATTCTTCGGGTTCAGACTGAGTCCCAAGCGCCAATGTGGCTAGTTTACCTTGCGTAGGATCGACCCAGGGTATTCCCTGATCAAGGTGAACCGAGCTTTGTCCTTCAGTGTTCTTGAAGGTGTCTACAATGCAATTCTCGCGGAAGTCCTCTGTTGAGCTATTGAATTGCGTTTCACGTACGTAAACCTGCTTCTTAGACTTGGTGGCTTCATGCTGTAAGCGAGGGAATGGGCAGTCAGACTTCTCCACCTTTGCTGGGTTGAGGTCGGCTGAAATTGGCGGTCTATTTCCTTGAGAAGTACAGTAAATCATTGTGCGGTACATATTCTGGATAAACTTGGTTAGTTTCTTATATAAAACTGCAGTCCGGTTTGAGTCTATCTAACCTTGGGAATGAGAGCCGTCTTTTGCATAAGCTTCTTTCCGCTAAGAGCATTGAGTGTGCTATGCCAGCAATGGCGTCTGAAAGAACAGCATCTCGAAGCGTTGGAATTTGTGTGCTTGCGATTGTTCGAATAAATATTGGGTCTATCGTCCTGGTAGCAATGCGTGGTTGGTCGCGTATGCTTCATTCTTCTTAGTCGGAAAGCCATTTTATGATTGGCGCTGGACCATGTTATTTGTGTGCACAAATGTGGGTTGCTGGTGATGGACCTACACCCTGGTAGACCAAGACGCGGAGTTTTGGTCAAAAGCGGAATGATGAACAAAATCTGGAAACCCATGAGATATCTGCCGCTGGTGATCACGCAAAGAAATACTAAAAAGAAGCCCGCGTTTTGTCGTATTCAACGCTTTTTTCGGTGACGAAAGAGAATGAATTGTATGAATCATAGCCTACGTGTGCTGTTTTTCCCGTTTGGAGGGAGCTGTGCATGAAAAAGTGGTGCACATGAATTTCGGCTCCCACCGAGCGCAGGCAGAATATCGCCAAGCAGTGCTAGCAGATGCAGTAAGCCTCCAAAATGCAACGAAACATGCAGTCTTGGTATTTCCCTCATTCATCGGGCGATGAGGCTTTGCAACTCGAATTTTGCAGTTTCAACCGCATACGTTGAGCCTTGGAATGCGCCTGATGGGTTAGCAGCGCTAACTGTGCTGGCTGTGCCAGTAGTTTTATCAGTAGTGTCATCGCCTAGACATTGCCTTGTCACTGCCGCTGCCGAACTGTCGTGTTTAGTCAAATCAGAACCACGAGCGGTCGTGAGAACAATTCCCAGTGCTCCTAGAACATATGAAACTGTTGAAATAATGGACAAAAACACCAGCTTCAGCCTCAAGACGTGGCGGAGCGGCGGCGGCGGCTGCGCCTGCCGATACACAGTGAATGAATGCGGCTTTGGTGAGGCGCATTCGTCGCAATCCAGGATATTCGACTTTAATACATTGCAGATTCAAATTAATTTCGCTGCCTGAAATCCTAAAAAAAAACAAGGTACATTATACTATCTCTTATCATGGCTAACCAAGGCTAGTGTTTAGCAGAGGATCATGGTCATTATAACCAAGAACCCCACGTGTCATTAAGCTTGATCTATCTCTAAAATCTTCATCTAACGACTCAATACGACTGAATACGACGACTCGGAATGCACAGAAGCCACCAAAGAAACCGAAGCCCGCGAGAGGCGCACTCGTCAAGCACGCAAAACAAACATGCTATACTAGACAAACTAGCACAGCTCAACGCCACGGAAGCAACGTCATCCCAGCAGTCAGAAAACGCCGGATCACCTCTTCGGACTTCTATGAGATCCGAATCCGCGACATCCTTTTCAGTGCCTCCGCCTGGATACGGTGGCTCATCCACAACGCACGGATGGCCTCAGGTATTTGATGAACCTGAACAGGGTTCGACCCTCGACCCATCTCCATCTTGGCCCAGTACGACTGGGTCGGGTCAGCTCAGTCCTCAGTCTCTTGCGAGAACATTTTCCTCAAGCTTCAATCCATGCGAAAGTGCTCTGCTGTCGTCAGCATACCTTCAGTCGGTGGGAGACGATGGGACCCTCCCATACAACAATGGAACAACACTGACTACGAGAAATGTTCCCACTCTCATGATAAGCACTGATGTGAATCAATTGAACTTGCCCTCGGAAAAGTACACTCCAAAACACTATGTCAAGCGAGGAGCCAACATAAGAATTGACGTGTGCATACACAATGAGAGGCGATCGTTGATCGCGAAATGTTGCTTCGAGAGCGAAGAGAGCAGAGCAAACTTCAGTCTCAAGAACTTGGGTGCCAAGAATTATCGCATGCGAAAGAACCATCATGACATTATGATGACATTGGAGGATTTTCCCAAGAGATTCTGCGTCTTAGAGGTTGTAGATGTAGAGAAGATTGGACCACTGAAAAAGAAATGGAGCATTCAGCTCGCCAAGCTGAGCGATCAGCATGTACATCTCGAACTTGGATCCAAAACTCTCTCCTCACTCGGGTTTGTAATAGATACTGAGCCCACAATACAAACATCAGGTTGGTGTCAATTCCCCCGCATCGCGCGAGACTATGTCAAGTTGCTAACCACAATCTTTCTGCACAGACGGGCTCTTAACGGTACCCGAGCGTACACCTGCTCGTTCCGAATCCTCGAGTCCCTACCTCTCACCCTTATCGCCCAACTCACCCGCGCCATCCATGTTTGCAATCGGCTCATATGCAAATTCATATGCAGATTCATCGGATTACTTGCCGTCAACTCCGGTCTCGCGGGCAAACTCAGAATTCTACTTAGACGCTCCCGTGATAGCTTCTGGAGCCTCTTCTCCTTACCCTAGACCAGACGGAGGAGAGGAACATCCTTTTCCCCTTTTTTTCGATCAGCAATTCTAGGCAAATTTCACTCATTTTGAAATGAAAAAGAGGTGTTGGTTGCCTGCATCAAGTTGGAAATAAAGAGCCTAGTTTGTATTTGTTTGTTTGTATGTTTTTATCACGTTGGTTTTGTTGCATTTTCATGCACGACTCTCTCAAACCCAATCCCGGACTGAGTCCGTCCGTAATACTCATTCAATACACTTCAATATAGATGAAAAAAGAAAAAGGAGAAAAAAAATCAAACTTTGAATTTAGACAACAGTGCGCATTTGTACAGATATTGACTATTGATCAATATCATGGAGCTTATTTGGGATGCCTTATCATGAGGAATCTTATGGGCTTGTGCCTTGTCATTATCGATCCCCCCCGCAAGTACGCTTTCGGCACGCCAAAACCATGTTCGCTCTCAAAGCGGCGACAACTCAAACCAAGCATGAATTTTCTGGCTTGTGACATCGGGCTTGGCTGCTTACACTCACTCAGCGTCATCATCTGGCAACCCCTCCAGTAATACCCAGGCCTTCCGCGGGCTTTCCACCCACTCATCATGGGGCCAAGTAGCCCGTGTTTCATCGACTAGACGCTCCTCGTGACACCCAAATCGGGCTTCGTTCGTGACGACAGCCGCGAAGCTGGGGAAGAGAAGCATGTGAAAGGCGCGCTAGCAAGGTCCGCTAAGATGTGGAGGGACCCGCCACAGCTTGGGGGGCCGAGGCATCTCACCCCGGGGCCCCAGCGCAAAACAACCCACTCATGACAGAGAAGGTCGAACTGTCTCGCCCAAAGCACAAGGACGCTCAACCTCGCTCCGTTCTCCACTACATCCGAGGTCTACCGATTGCCGTCTTATATCACATACTCTGCATTGTCCTCTTGATCCCCAATTCCATCTTTCTGCATCTTCCCGCCCTCATCGCCCCAACCTCCCCGCGACACGTCCCTTTCCAGCCAAGCCACCAACTGACATCATCATCATCATGGGTGGTATGTGACCCCGTCCGCGACCGCGCCCTCATTCCATGCGCCAGAGCCCGTCGCGATTCTAACCCGCGCTCTTCCATCTAGCTTTTGACAGACTCGCTCAACTGGGTGGCCAGCTCAGCGGCAACCAAACCGCCGGCGGTCGCGACAAGATCTTGGAGAAGCACCCTGACGATGTACGAAGCCCCCTCCCCCCGTCAATGCGCCGAGGCTCGCAACTAACCACGCCTCGCTCTCTAGATCGTCGTCACTGCCTGCTGCCGAAGCGCCTTCACCAAGGGAAAGAAGGGTGGCTTCAAGGACACTGATGCCGCCGACATTCTCGCCGGTGTCCTCAAGGACATCATCAAGCGCTCCAGCATCAACCCTGCCCTCGTCGACGATGTGTGTGTCGGCACAGTGCTAGCTCCCGGCGGCGGAGCCACCGAGATGCGAGCCGCCAGCTTGGTTGCTGGCTTTCCAGAGACCACCGCCGTGCGAACCGTCAACCGCCAGTGCTCGTCAGGACTTCAGGCTTGCGTCGATGTGGCGAACCAGATCAGGGCCGGCATGATTGACATCGGTATTGGTGCTGGTGTTGAAAGCATGACTAAAAACTACGGGTAAGCTGGCACTGCCTTCTTTTCTTGATTATAAATGCTGACTGCGATTTCCAAGACCCCAAGCTGTTGCCGAATATTCTGAGGCATTCGAGGCGCACGACGAGGCTGCCAACTGCAAGGTCCCCATGGGTGTCCTGTCCGAGGATATGGCAAGGGACCTTGGAATCGACCGAAAAACCCAGGATGAGTTTGCTGCTGCGTCTTATCAGAAGGCCGAGAAAGCCCAAAAGGAGGGCCTCTTCAAGGAAGAGATCACCCCCCTAACTGTACAGTTTACGGATCTTAAGACTAAGGAGACGAAGGAAATCACAGTCTCCGAGGATGGTGGTATTCGCGCCGGCACCACAGCTGAATCTCTGGGAAAGGCACCCCCGGCCTTTGCCGAGGGTGGTACTATTCACGGTGGCAATGCAAGCCAAATTTCCGACGGTGCCGCTGCCGTCCTTCTCATGAAGCGCTCTACCGCCGAGAAGCTCGGACAGACCATCCTCGGCAAGTACGTCTGCGCTTCCATCGTGGGCGTGAAGCCCCTGCTCATGGGCCAGGGCCCGTGGAAGGCCATCCCCAAGGCCCTTGAGCTTGCCGGCATCTCCAAGGACGATGTCGACATCTTCGAGATCAACGAGGCCTTTGCCAGCCAGTGCCTGTGGTGCGCCAACCAGCTGGGCATCCCCCACGAAAAGATCAACCCCAAGGGTGGCGCCATTGCCTTTGGTCACCCTCTGGGCTGCACCGGTGCCCGACAGGTTTCCACCCTGCTGTATGAGCTCAGGCGAACGGGCAAGAAGGTCGGAAGCACATCCATGTGCATAGGAACTGGTATGGGCATGGCTGCTGTTTGGGTTGCGGAATAGGTCTAAAATACGAGCGCACGTATGCGCAACTGTACAACTAGAATGTTGTTGAATTCATGTTTAATCTGATGTGGCACGCGCAACGCTTCGGCGCCATGAATAATTTGCTGGCCTGGTCTCTATATTTGATTGCCTTGTGACAAATGAAACCCCCTTCAAGCTTACTACCCTCCATATGTGTGTGTGTGCCTTGCCAGCAAACGCTTCAGAATCCCTCGATGCGAGTTCCAATATCCTTCCCATTGGCAACCCGAATAAGATGGATCCCCACGACCAGGTCCATCAACCCAAGCCCTACGCTCTTGTAGATGACGGTCCCATCTCTCAGCCAGCGAGCCAGCCCATCCTCCTTCTTCTTCTTTTCCGTATCAGAGGAGCCGCTGGAGTTTTTCCGGAAGTGGAAAATGGACGGGCCCTTGTGAGAGCCCGACCCGGTGGACCCAGATGGGCTGCCGGGCCGCGAGGGAGGGCCGCTGCCAAACACGGTCGACATTGAAGATACCTTGTCGTTGACGTCGAGCTTTTCCACTTCTGAAATAACGGATGCCTGGCTGCTACTGGCGGCTTCGGCATCAGACTCTTCCTTGGCAAGTCGGTGGAGCATTACAAGCTCTCCCAGCCTGCCGTCGCTCTCATGTCAGCAAAATTGCGGCGCACAAGTTTTACAGCTAGGCAGCTACTTACTCGACCAGTTGATGGGGGTTGACCTTGCCCATGACAATCTCACCGGCGTTTTTGAGGGCGTCCTCCAGGTTGTCCACCACGATAACGCCGCCTTCGTCTGCGTGCTTGTGGAAATGCCTGTGGGGCTTTTCATGCTGCTTGACGGCTAGCTGGATCAGATCATCAGGCAGCTCTCTCATGGTCGGCCCGTGACTGCCAACGGCAACAATCAGCCTGCCCTTCTTGCGACCCTCGTGGGAGGTAAGTATGGATCCGTCAAAGAGGTCTTCGTGGGAGGGTGTGCAGCAATAAATGACGTCTGCGTCGCGAATTTGCTCTTTGAGCAGACGCTGGTACTCGTGAAATGTCGGCGTCAAAAGACCAAACTTTGCCTCGGTCCATCCCTCGCGCTGCTTTATTTCTGGTGAGATGACGGCAAACCTCTTCAGGAGAAGACCAGCGCCAGCTGAGAAGCGGCGGTTGATGACATTGACGTGCTTGATTGTGCTGCCGCGCATCATTAGAGCAAGCCGGACGTGCCAGTATGCCTGCATCCCGCTGCCAAAAACAGTAATGGTCTTGACATGATGCCGCTTGTTGAGAAGGCACGCAGATGCCAATGCAGTGCGAAAAGCCGTCAATGCACTCGGGTGAACCATGCCCAAGGCAGATCCATCTGGGTTAAATAGAGTGAGAACCCCATTGGGCATTATGGATGCATCTTGAGACTTGCGAGAGTCGAATCGCACCCGAGAGATTACTATGGTGGGTGGGCGTTAGTCTCCTCACAAAACAAGCCAGACCACGCCTTCGTACCTTTACAGCCCATGCCAGTAGGACCACATGCCGCCATGTAGCTTGTCTTGACTTGTGTCTCTGGATGGAGCGTTGTGGACCGGGGCGGTTGCTGGAAAGCCTCCTCCGGGGCCTTTACACTGGTAGAGAATTCATGAAGAGCGGCGGAAAGGTCTTTGCGAAATCCATCCAACTCTTCAATAGTAAGGCCCTCGAGAATGGCATTGACTTGCTCATCTGACAAAACGGTGAGCGTCATGATGGCGACCGGGTATATTGGAAACCCCGCGTCAAAAGTTGATATCGGAGCAACGGATGAAGGTGGAAGTTGGACGACAACCGATTGCGAGTAGCTTCCGAAAACGAAACTGGTCTAGGCAGCCCGAATGCGATGTCCGACGAGGCTCAATACGAGGCGCAAAATGGATATTGTAAGCAGGGCTAGCTTACTCAACCCTGGTGTTGAATGGAAAGAAAAAAAATGATGTAATGGTCACCGTTGGAAGCTTCGGCGTGCTCGCTAGCAACGGCGGCGCCATCTCCACTGGGGCTTGGTCATCTACAGTATACTGTGCATGTCGCATGCCAAGACTGATTATCCGGAACCTAGTTGTGGATGAGTGTTGTCTAGATAGATTTCATCGACGCTTTTGCGAAAAAAACGCTGTTTTGAGGCAGTCCGCGGGAGTATGTTGCTATACATCGCGACGGAAATGGTGTGGTGTTTTAGAAGAGAGACATTGTGAGTTTGTTTCAATGTGGCTGCAAGTATGCCTGCTGTCCTGTTTGCATCACGGCAAAAGTGATCGACAGGCCAGGACAGGCGCGGACTTGCAACAGCCCCCCTCACACTATGCGTTTGGATCACGACCCATCCGTCGCCAATGGAGGCGCATCACGAGGCTCGACACAAGGCTGCAATAAATAATTCCTGGCGCCAAGCGAACTGATGCAAGCCGGCACAGGCCAAGACGCGGCCTTCATAATCCAGGGTAGGTTGCGGCTTGGCATGCCATGACATTTCGTGTCGTGTCCAGCGCCGGTGGGCCAGGTCGGGATTTCGGTCCTGGGGAAGGCTTGGCTGGCCGCCGCGTACCCCCGTACGTCACTTTGGCGCCGGCCGAAATACAGCTGCCTGCACACCTGTGGGCGGTCGGTATATTGCCAGTTGCGATATCCGAATACGACGGAGAGAGAGGCTGGACGCTTTTGTATTTGAACTGAGCCCACGCACACGCAACACTCGCCCTCGGCCCCTCCCAGCATAGACTACGCCGCTGCCCGTCCCTTTCTTCAGCTGTGCCGAAATCACATACCAATCTGCAGGCTCAAACATTGATCAAGCCAAACTAGCCAGCCAGCCAGCCAGCCAGCTAGCCAGGTCTTTGCTGTGTCCCGTCTCATTTTACCACGGGCCTGCTCCCTCGTCGCGACGACAAAACACCGTCTGGCCTTTGTCTCGCCTAAATTAGCGACTGCCAGAGCCTGCTTCAGTTGACCAGCTCCCTGATCCCCAGGCGCTGTAAGACGGTGATCCCTACAACGTTTCCGAGTGAGCCAATCAGCGCCCGGCATTCGGCCCTCGAACCCTCCGCACCTGGCACTGTCCCCCCCAGCGTGCTACGGCGCTAGGCGTACCGCTACCGTGGCAAAGCGGCCCTGTCAGCAGTAGTCGCAGCAAGCCCAGCCGGCAACCGACCGTCGCCCCCCCAGCCGCCAGCCTCGATAATTGGGGACTGAGACTGGTCGGATGCTCCTTCGCGGAAAAGGCTACGTGCGCTCGTCTCGTTTCCACGACATAATCAGCTCCGACCTCAACCACTGTCCGTCATCTCCGTCGCGGCCACATCGACTCTACATATCCAGCTTTTCGCATCCATAGCTTCCCGCACTCGAACCCACTCGCTCGCTCGCATCTTTTTCCTTGCGCGACGCCCCTCCGAACCAGTATACCCGCCATTAATTTGCGAGGCCTCGCATCCGACCTAAGCTGTCAAGATGACGCTCAAGGAGGAGTTCCAGACCAGAAACTTCAGTATGTGGCCCGCTGGATCCCATGCGCCCGTGGTACATGATACTAACACCATCTGCAGGCATTTACGGACAATGGTAAGCACACCTTCGTCATTGGTTTCCCCGATGCTCTCGTGGTGGTTGCGACCTCGAGCTCCCCTGGAGCCCTCTCTCGACTCACATCATGCCTGAAAGGCAGTACACGATTGCGCTTTTGTTCTGGAGCTGACCGACGAACTCAAATAGGCTCGGCGTCCTGTCCATGATCATCTGTCTTGCGACGGGAATCTCGGCCATTTTCTCATTTAAGCCGACCAGAATCATTTTTGCCGCTCTCGCCATGTATGTACCTCATGTTCTCCTGCGTTAACGTGACGCCTTTGCGACTTGCTTTGTAACTAACCACCATCTTGCAGCGCATCGGCCTTTATCATTCTCTTTATTGAGGTTCCTCTCCTGCTTCGAATCTGCCCGACTTCGGCCAAGTTCGATGCTGTCATCCGCAAAATCTCGACCAACTACATGCGAGCCGCCGCCTACGCCGTTATGGGCGCTCTCCAGATGATCAGCATCCTGACCGGCGGCAGCGCCTTGATTGCTGCTGGTGTCTTCCTCCTCCTGACTGCAATTTGCTACGGCCTTGCTGGCATCAAGGGCCAGGCCTTTGTTGGCAGCAAGACGCTTGGCGGCCAGGGTGTTGCCCAAATGATTGTGTAAAGGGAAGCCACTGTGGCTCCATAGTGCGCAAATTGGAAATTATACACCAACCATCCGAACCAAAAACACGCAGCGAACGATGGAAGGTTGCGCAAGCGGACGAGAAACTTGGCACCGTGGTGGCGACTGCATCATGGCGATGGGAGACGGAGATGATATCAAGCACTGGGAAAACGTTATTAGGAGGGTGTCTGTTGATGGAGCAATCCCTCCCATTTCAAATGAAGTTATGGTCTTTGCTGGAGAGCACTGGCCTGCATACCCGGCAAGGGATACGGCGTCTGGGATGAGGAACGGCTTTTACGTTTTTTGTTTTTGACTTGAAGGCAGTTGATTTGTATTGATGACTTTTATCGGTATAGAGGACTTGAACTGGATATCCTCTACCAACCCACTGATCGAAACTAGAGCATCATCACATGTTTGGCTGTGTTGTTTGTCCACGATTGCACCGTGACGTGTACAGGTTGCAAGAAGTGACGAGCGAGATGAAACTCAAGGCGCCTGCATATTTGCGTAGCGGGCTATAGCGAGTGAAATGCCATATAGCAGTGACGACTGTTTGGGCGGCGGATACATGATAGTTGTAGTGTGCATTGAGCTCTCGAGGAAGCTATTGTCCCGACCCCACCTGCTCTAGCCACCTGGCATCCTTGGTTGGTTTTAGAGCTTCCCACTTAGCAACAAGTCGACAACCTTTTCAAGGTGTAAAAAGGTCAGGTGTCCAAGCACAGCAAAAGAGAGAAAGGCGGCCTCACATCTCACATGGGAGCAATGAATACAGGACAGATGGGTGATTGTGATTTTTATTTACCTCTTTATTTTAGACACACCTTTGTCGGATGTATCTATTTTTAATTTCAGTGATATTTTTAATTGATTAAAATGCGATGCACGTCATGGTTGCTTGATACCCGCAGAAGGCAACTGGCTATATTGTCCCCAGTTTTAGTAAAAAAAAAGAAGAAAAAAATTGCCATCCAAACGAGACGACGTTGGCAGCTGTTGAAAATATTCAACCTAGTAGGTTAGCAGCAACATAATGCCGCTACATTCCGGTGAGGGACATGTCAGATGACAGTTCTCGATGGAGTTTGGTACCTTGGCGGCGACAATCACTAGGGGGAGGGGCCCGGGCCCCTAGGTCGACCAAGAAGAAACAGAGCTCGAGGCCTTCCAGGATATCCCAGCAATTCAGGCGGGAACGAAAGAGAGACAGTAGAAGAAAAAAAAAGAGGTGCCCAGGGCTGCCTCGTGACACGCTGAGATCTCGCCAGCGCCGCCACAAGAGGCTAGGCGCTGGACGAGTGGCACAGTACCGGTGCTGTACCTGGAGTCTGAGTGGATAACGCCCGGTCGTGGAGGCGGCCGAAGATATGCACGCACTGCACCCTAACGAGGAAAAAAAAGTTATCATATTAGGTGGTTGACTGCAGAGTTGTAGCTGCATGCAATTGCCCCTCTAGTGCTCCAAAAGGGAACTTGGCGTTTGGCCGAGGCGCCACGAGCATTGGTTGTGGGTGGAATGAGACGCGTGAGTGTCAAGAAAAAAGGTGAATTGCGAATGCAAGTGAGGGGCTCAACATGGCATGGAATGGAATGGGGTCCCCTCTCATCATCATCATCATCATAATTGCATTCGAGAATTACATTTACACTTTTTAGCCACAGCGAGAAAAAAAGAAGGAGATAGGGCCAGACGGATATGAGGAGCTCACCCGGCTACAGAGAGCCGGACCGGCCCTTTGTTCAACAAACATCTGGGCCTAGGGACCGCCGGCCCCTCACTTCGGGGCACTGGAGCTGGCGGTCGGAGACGGGAGACGGGAGGGGTGACGATTGGGAATGGCGTCATGATGGCCAATACTTGGATGGAAAAAACAACAACTGCGAACGACGTGGGGAACGGGCGTGTGTCTCGGTCTCTCTGTGGTAGCATCATGTGCTCGACAAGGTCAAGGTGAGGGCCGGTCCTGCGGGCGATATGTCGATGTGATTCGACTGTGGGGTATGGAAACTGTACCGGTAGTGCTATTTTGGCCAGAATAAGCCAGGGGAATGTCAGAGTTTTTTTTTTGCCCTTCCTTTCGCGATGGGGGGTGTGGTGATCGCCTCCGGCATGGGCTGCAAGTTTTCTGGTTCCTGTCTATTTTAGCCCCAGTGTTTTTTTTGGCAAATCTTTGAAGAGTCATGAGCATCGGGATTCCGGAAGTTCGACGGGGCCATTGTTGACCCAGTCAACCGGGCCACATCCGGCTGGCTATCTCTGGAGCTCGTAGGCGACTACGAGTAGCTCCTTTTTTTCCCTTTCACCTCCTATTTTCAGCACGATAACGTACCTCGAGCATCCATGTAATGCCCGGGCTGGCAAACTTCGTACTGGAAACACTAGAAGAGGGAGTACCCATTCGGAAACGTCCAGGTGCTTCGTTGGGGTCATGCGACTGCACCTGCGGCCTCAATTGTGTGTGGACCAGTAGGATGCTGGCGAGTAAGCGTCATTCCCTGGAATCTTCATGGCGCAGCCGACACCGCCTAGGAGTCTTTCCAGGCCTAGTCCGCTCCAGTGCCGTCAAGCAAGCTCAGTTCGATCGGTGGGGATGTGTGTCCCACCATGGGTCCGGCGAGAGCGATGACAAGGTACCTAAGGTGTAGGAGTCCACACAGGGAGCTTCCACGTACTCCCAGGTGACGGTCTTGTTGGTGTCATTGACGACCATTTTTGGTACTTTCACAGGCCTTCCCCAACAAAGCCAACAAGGGCCATTGCTTCCCCATCAGCTGGCCTTGGGAGAAGGTGGCCGAGGCGGGGTGGGTTTTGTAATTCTTGTTTGGGGGAGGGGGGAGAACAGTCACAAACCCGGAGCCAGCTCATGAGAAGTCGCAACCAACGATGGCATTGACACGAGAGCATCACTCTCTGTGTCTCGGTGTGGCCTTCAAAACAGAGAACGTTGGAGCTGGGCTCTGACGGTGCAGGGGGGGACGACCGGGCGAGAGACACCCACATGGCCGTTTCCGTCCAGGGACCTTCGAGGGCGACTTGGGTGGTGGCATCATGCGGGGTGGCAGCGCACTGTGTCTAAGTCTCGAGGGGGGGTTAGAACTGACGCAGGCCACTGTCCGGACCACGGGCTACGCTGTGAGGCCCAGGGCAGGCCGCTGGACGATAAAAAGGTCCTGCGGAAAGCGGTCAATTTGTGCGATCGGATGCTGCCATTCAGCGTGGACCCCCCAAAGAAGCAGAATATTTCAAGGGGGAAACGGCCCTGGCAGACACGCCGAGTGCTGCAATCACAGGATGCCAACACGTCTAAGCAGCGGCTTGCAGGCCCATCGGTTGCTGTCCCACCGTGCGTGATCGGCGGCGTCTCGCACGGCCTGCTTGGCGCCATCGTCATCCCTGTTTTTGACCACCAAGTGACGACGGACGGACAAGGACACAAGGGCCCCGTCGCTCAGCTTGACAGAGCACCTTAATAGACAAGTGGCTCTGGGCCCGTCACCTGGACGCCGCTGAGGTGGACGAGCCGGATGCTGGTTGACCTCTCGTACCGGGCGTGCGAGTATATAAAGCGACAATTGGATCCCGTCGCGGGGTGGGTGAAGCTCAGATTCGAGACGGACCTTGTTGTGTGTATATATACACTGCTTGGCCATCAGCTTTTCCCCCAGAGAGCTCGTTACCACCACCATCATCACCACCATTGCCCAACATCGCCGACTGTGGATGACACAGTAACATTTGCATCTCCATCCGGAGATTCTAATTCCAATCGACGCACCCCCATTGGTAAGTCCTGTTCCCCTGACTTGTCTTTTGCGTGTGTCAGTATGCGCGGGTTGAACTTCAAATGCTGCCGTGGGCTGGAGCGGGCGCAGTCTGCGCCATGGCATCCGTCTATCTCTGATAGCGCCGCGAACCACATCGCCCAAGAGCGATAAGCGGGGGGGTTCTTAGCAACCACCGAGAGTCAGAGTTATCCATCTTTCCCGCCACCGCTGACTTTGACGCTGACGCTTTCGCTGTCGCGCTTGTGCTGGAGCTGGCACTGGCGTTGACGCTTAAGCCGAAGCTCTGCGATTCCCCTGCTTCCCGCCCCTCCTGCCTCCCTCCCCCCCGGCCACCGGCTTGCTGCCGGGCCTGGCTATTTCTTTTATCCTTTGACCGTCCTGGACTCAATCCCGCCTCCGACTTCTTCAATTGCTCTCTGCCGAACTCAATGCTGACCGCTGCTCTGTTGTCGACCCTCTAGGAGTCTAAGCCGCCCAAGGCGTGTCTTCTATAACAAAACCCACGACGCCCCTTCCGCCCGCACCCCCTACAATTCGTCGACCTTTCCCCTCTAGCTCCTTCTGAGTATCCTTATACACAACAATGACTGCCGCCACCATGCAGCAAACACCGGCTGTCCCTCCTCGGCCTGCGCGAGGCCAGGACAAGGGTGATTCTCTCCCCAAGATTCCTCCTCGCCCGGCTGCCAAGCGTCCCTCCGATCGCTCGATATCTCCCAACCCTGAACGCTTTGCTCCCTCTCCTCTCAACGCAGGCATCCCAGTCAAGAACACCAAGTCTCTCCGCTTCGGCTCCAACGATGGCACAGATGGCCAATCCGACGAGCCAATTGACCGCCCCGGCAGCGTTGCTATGCCCTCTCTTGGCGAAGAGGGTCGTGAATACAATGTTGTGGCCGAGGACCTCAAGGATGAGAAAGAGGAGCCTCGAGCTGCCTCGCCTGAACAGACTAGCACGGTTGCCCACGATCTCAAGCTTCATGCCCCAAAGCCCTCGCTGCCTGCTCAGAGCGCCAAGCAGCGCGTCCAGGTTGTCACGCGCACCGACTCGGACAAGGCTGCCTCCTTTGGCATTGGCCGCCCTGCATCTCGAACTAGCATCAAGAAGAAGTCTAGCACAAACTTCTCTGGTAGCGAGGGCCAGCCAGATATCGAAGACGAGCAAGGCATCCCCGAGATTGGACAGCGGGTGCCCATGAACCCTCACCTGGGCGATGTCCAAGCTCCATCCCCTGCCCCTGGCTCTGAAGAGTTCAAGAACCATCACCGCAAGCACAGCTCTCGTGGTGGTCCTCCCGGCAGCTATGGTCTTCACGGCCACGGTGTTGCACCCCAAGACAAGCTTGCGAAGGACTACTATGAGAAGAACCCCCACGTCTATGACCGTGAGAACAAGACTCCTCTGCACGACCGCCAGAACGATTATGCGATGAGCAGCAACGATCTGAACAAGCTTGTCCGCGAAACCGCAAGCCGCGCTGCTGTCCACAGTACGTTTGACTATATGCCGAGATAATTACATTTGGCTAACATCTATACCTAGAAAACCCTGACATCCAATCAGTCCCTTCTGAAGAAGTGGGATTCCAGGCAAGTGAGGAGTATGCCTCTCGCATCTCATCGCCTCACCCTACCGGCGATGACAAGGTGAGGGCCTTGTCTTTCAAGTCCGAAATCACTGGCCCCGATGGCGAAAAGACTGTGCACGTTGATGAGCCTGACCGTCCGGAGTATCGCTCCCCTGGCGACACTGAACAAGCCGTGGATGACGAGGACCACGAGTACTCCGCTCCTATTCTTGCCGCTGATGAGGTTGGTAAGGATGGCTCACCAAATGTGCAACGCCCAGCCGTGCACCCTCCCCCAGAGCGCAGCGGAAGCTCAAACGAGATGGAGGAGCCCGCCTTCCGACCTCGTAGCCGCCCTACGAGTCTTTACAAGGAAAACGGCTCTCAGGAGTTTGCGCCCACACCCCTGGATGACGTCAAGGAATACGAGCCCTTGTTTGATGATGACGCCAAGAAGGAGGCTCAGAAGCCAACTGAAGGCAAAAAGGCCCGACACTACTTCCCCAGCAAGGATGTTTGGGAAGATGCCCCTGACAGTGTCCATTACACCGTTGAGGTTTCAACACCAGACGAGACTGAGAAGCACCGAACATTATCAGCTGGTGTTGAGGACCGCCCCATCACCCCAGCCCACCTCTTTGCCCAGAGACAAGAAGAGCTGGCTGAACGGGAGGTGCAAGGACCTGCCGATGTTAAGAAGCCTAGCCAAGAGGAAGAGAAGCCTATTTGGACCCAGACACAGCCGGAATCAGAGTCTTTCTTGACCCAGAAGAGACCCGCTCACAGCCAGCGATTCCCTAGCCGTGATATTTGGGAGGATGCTCCTGAAAGCCAGCTCCACGAGACCACAGTCTCTTCATCACCGCAGGAAGAAAGCGAAAGCAAGCCTGATATTCCCGCTCGTCCGTCTAAGAAGCCTAGCGATGCCTCAGAAAAGCCCAGCATCCCCGAGCGACCCAAGCCCAGACAGACTCCACCCGTGGATGAATCTCAAAAGGCAAAGCCTTCCATCTCAGAGAAGCCCAAGCCGCAAATTCCCCCTCGGCCATCCAAAGATGGTGAAGGTGCCAAGGCCAAGCCCCCGGTGCCTAACAGGATGGGCGGCAAGATTGCTGCTCTACAAGCCGGCTTCATGAGCGACTTGAACAAGCGCCTCCAGCTTGGACCCCAGGCTCCCAAGAAGGAGGAGCCAAAGCCTCAAGAAGACCTCACCGAGGAGAAGGAAAAGGCACCGCTCTCCGATGCGCGAAAGGGCCGTGCTCGCGGACCCCAACGCCGGGCACCTGCCAAGAGCCCTGCGGCGGCCCCTGCGGCGGCCACTGAGCCGGCTAAGCCTTCTGTCCCAACTTTGTCATTCTCTGTGACCCAAACCTTCTGGTCTCTTGACCCCGAGGATGGTAACCTGGCTGTGGTAGGTGAGGAGCCTACTGAGCCAGTTGTCCAAGAAGTAAAACAAGTTGAGGAAGAAGTGGAAGAAAAAGCGGAAGAAAAAGCGGAAAAAAAAGTTGAAGAAACAGAAAAGCCTGCCGAGGCGTCAACCCCCGAGGACCCCGTAGAAGAGTCCAAGGCAGAGGCTCCCGAGGAGTCGAAACCTGCCGAGGAAAAGACGGAAGCTCCTGACAAAGAAGACAAGGCACCGGAAACGGAAACGGAAGCGGTGGTCGAGCCCGTGGCGGCATCGGAGCGCCCATCCAGTCTTGATTGAAAATAAGGGGGTTTAGACAGTTCTTGTCTGGGTGAGGCTGATTGCGTTTTTTTCTCTTCTTTCCTTTTTTTTGCGCTGTACCTAACAGAACCTGGTAAAATCGGCATTGTTGCCGTCATATTGTTGAAGCAAGCAAAGTTGTTGTCATTGAGGTCATGTTTGACTTCTTCTCGTAAAAGCGTAGAATCGTGCGTGAATTTGCCCTCTTGTACTCACCCACACATCTCAAACTCAACCGACCAGTAGACATTGGATGGCTATTGTGCAATGATTAATTTTATTTAGCTCGAGCTATTTTACAAGTAGATATATCATGAATATGACATCTCAATATACAATTGAATAGAGTGCGCCAGCTATTTTACATCCCCCTTCACCTACCTGCTCCATGATTGTCCTTGTTGAGCCCCTGTTGAGCTTCACGTCGCTCTCGCTCAATCATCTGATCAAACTCCTTCTGTGCTTGGTCCTTTGCCAGTGCACGATCTTCATCCTGGTTGCTGTAGGAATAACTATCCTTTGATCCACCCCACTCCGAGCTTGTAGTGTTACTGCCCCATCCCGACTGAGACTCGTTTTGGCGCTGAGGCTGTGCTCGACCGACACCAGCCCATCCGCCTCGAGATTCGAATCGAGACTGCTGCTCTGTCCTTTGACCGGCCTGGGATTGCTGTCGAAGTCGATCCCAAGCAGAACCTGTGGTAACAGTCGCAGACTGGTTTCTGGCAGAGGATGCAACGGGCGAGGCATCATCGTCATCAAGAATGGACCAATCATCATCTCTAGATGATTGAGTTGGTGGGGTTGCAGTTTGAGAGTTACCCGTGCTCCATGTTTGGGGTTGGCTTTGCGGCTGGTTGAATTCCGACTCACTAAATCCTCTGCCATATTGCTCGGCCTCAGAATCAGAGGTGGTCTCGCCGCTCGTTTGTCCTGACTGGTACGGCCTAGGCGGTATGGGTCTCTGACCCGTAATTTTCTCGACCTTTGAGGCTGCCTCTTTCATAAACTCCTCAAGCCGAGGATCCCGTGCCATAGCCGACTCTGTTCGGATGAAGGAAACGGTACGGAAGACGGGCTCAACCATCATCATTGTAACGGCGGCATAGGCAGTAAACCGGACAGTATGCCAAGTGGCTCGCGGATAGAAACCACGGATCTTTTGATTGGTGAAAATGCTAGTAGCCTCGTTGGGGTTGAATCTGCCACCAAGCTTGGGTTTGTAGAACGGAAACTGCCATGTGCGGCGGCCACGATAGGTCATGTATGCGGCCAAGCCAATAGTAGCCCATTTGGCAGCGGCGTTAGTATGTATATTGTTGAGGGTATATTCGGCAATGGCCTTGGTTTCCGTGTCTGTGAGATCCCGGCCGAGCGTAGCAGCAAAGCCCGAAACTCTAGAAATAGCGACAAGAAGGTTGATGTCACGACGGGAGCCAATCATAGAGGCGTACAGGGGAGGTGAATATTCCTGAAAGTTTCTCTGGATTTGCTCCTTGACCCGTTCTTCATACTGGCTACGTTGGGCGAGAGCTTGCTGTCGCCATTGCTCCATCGATTGGCGATAGGCTTGGGGGGATTGAGGAGGGCCCCCGCCATTGGGTGGTGTGTTCATTGGAACAAGCAGTGAGTGTCAAGCAGATGGTGTAAATTCAGCCTGGAAAGAGAGTGTAAGTGGATGTTGCGAATTGGAGTGTCCGCAGACATCAAGCGAGGTGAAGGCTTGAGAATCGGATGACAGGATGAAGCCGGATGTAGTGACGCAAGTGGATGACATCGATCTGCAGCTTTTGGCTGCGGGCAGCTACGGAGTACTTGCAACCGAATTGTCTGGGGCAAGCTTTATCGATAAGAGGTCGCTCACGTGATACGTCTGCTTTATCACTTGCAGGTTGCATTGATCAATGACATCGCGTGTGTTTAGCGGGGCGGGTCGCGACGCGGTCCAGGCCATTAAACGCGTCCCCCTCTGGAATCTGAATTAGATCCCGAGTGCCTGGACCAACCCCATCACACTGGTTTCGAACTTGCTCTCATGGACGGCTTTACTTTACGTACGCCTGGACGTCGATATTGAATACAATGCCTCTCAAAAAGTCGTATTCAGAGTATGTTGGCGTGGCCAAGGTACCGCTCATTCACCCGCCCTTGTTTACTTTGACCCAGTCGATTAACCACAGGCAACAGAGTCGTTCTCCGTGGCAGCGATCCAAGAGCAACCCAGTATACCAAACCCCGAAGCCGAGACCGCCTCAGCCGGTGTCCGATGCCACAAAGACTAAACTAAACAAATTTCAATATCAGCCCCAGCCAGGGGATACTGTAGCCGATGGCTCTGGCAGTGACCGGCAGCCAGGCGCTGCGGCGGCCGACGCTCAGCAACAGACCCCATTGAACAAATCCAAAGATGACAGTGCTGTCACCCCAGTGACTCGATTAGGCTGGCGAGATCTCGTCGAACCGGCGACCACGACCGAAGACGAATCACAAACCTCACCCAACGACCGACTCCTCTGGGATAACAAACATGATTCCCTCTACCTATCTGCTCTGTCGCCAATGATGCAGAGAAAGGGCAGGAAGCGCGCTAGAAGCTCATCCCCGGTATCATCGCCCGCAGCAGATTTTCATAACCCCCCATCGGTCAATGTTAAAAAGCTCGCGCAAGCTTTGAAATCACCCCACGCAGATCCGACTCTTGAGCTATGGGATCGATATTCGATGAACGGATCACAGAATTCAAATGCGCCCCTCGGTCTGACGAACCCGGCATTAGCTCAGCTTATGGTATCATCATCCCCCAGGCCTACAAAAGGGCTCACTCCGCAGTCTGGTGATGGTAACTTGCGGCGGGCCATCAGTTGTGGGTTGAACTGGCCAAAGAGGAGGAAGATTGAAAGGTCAACATCGGGCGGCCGCACTAGCGGCTTGAAGCAGATCAGCGAGGTGGTATCCAAATCATCTCTCGTCAGCGCCCTCTTGGATACTGTGACAAGCAGCATTCACCAGAATGATGATGAATCCGAATACCCCATTGCCGAGTCTCCATCCCCCAAAAAGAGACGGGTGGGCACTACATCCAGCGGTTCTCCCTCTCGACCAAAACGGCTGGCTGCCTCTAAACCCGCCTCCGATTATGGCGACGATGATTTTGACGACTTTGACGATGACGATATGATGGAGCTTGAAGCAAGTATAAATGCGACTCAGCTTGAGACTCCTTTAGCCAAGAAGAGTGCTGCAAAAGCCACGGGAAAGCAAGCTGAAGAGACGAAACCTCCTGATCCGGATGAGTTTGACGAACTAGACGATGATATATTCGAGGAGGCAGAAGAACTCATCACCAAAGTGGAATCGCAACACACCTCACAACCACCAGCCAATTTGTTTACACCGAGCACCCCGAAAACCAAAACAAGAGCAGATAAGGACTTGGGGGACTTGGATGACGAGTTTGGCGATCCGTTTGGCGGCGACTTTGATTTCGATGCTGTGGAACTTGCAGCAACTCAGGCGGTACAGCAGAACCACGACGCACCTCGAGACGTACGTTAAGGAAGCAACCTCACAGCAACATTCACTAAGTATTGGGTAGAGCAACCGCAAAGCAAAAACAATTCAGCGATACTTGGTGACCAATGTGCTGGAGGGCGAGTACGTCAACCAATATGGGCAAACCAGCCTTGAGAAGGTCAGTGGAAAATGAGGCCTGATGGAATGCACTTGCTAATAAAAGCCAGATTCTTCTTATCCAAGCCGACAACTCGAAAGATATGAGATCGGTCCACCTTCGAGCATCCTGGTTCGACACTCCAGCCCATGCATCAGCTTATGTTCATGTTATTGGCGAATTTAGTTTAAAGGGGCAATGCATTGTCGACGACGCTCAAAATCTGCTTATTCTTCACCCCGACCAGCTTATCTCCGCTACTGTGGTGGCCGACTCCTTTGGGTGCATGCGCCGAGCTGTGCTGCAGGACCGAGTCAAAGCCACGAGCGAGCCCACACCCCCTCTTGTGTACGGCACAATGCTTCATGAGATCTTCCAGGAAGCACTTCTTGCCAATCAGTGGGATCTTCCATTTTTATGTACTGTGATTGAGCGAATAATGGAGAAACATGTCGAAGATTTATACACGATTAAAGTTGGAATGGCATCAGCGAGGGAGCATCTACAATCGAAGATGACGGAGCTCAGCTACTGGTCCAAGGCATTCGTCTCATCTCAACCCAAGGTATGTGCAGCTGACTGAGGTTGTGGGAACTCGCCTGACCGTGATTTAGGATGATGGTGTTGTCGAAGACCGCAATGGGAAGAGGGCTAACATGGCTGTTACTAAACTCCTCGACGTTGAGGAGCACGTTTGGTCTCCCATGTATGGACTGAAGGGAAACATCGATGCCACCGTCGAAGTGGCTATGAAAGATGGTAAACAGACTCGAACTCTAACAGTCCCCTTCGAGGTCAAGACTGGCAAGCATGCCAACAGCAACCATATGGCCCAGACAGCACTTTACACTTTGCTTTTGTCAGATCGCTACGATATTGAGATCGCTTACGGCATATTGTATTATATGGAGACATCAAAGACGACAAGAATCCCTGCTATCCGACATGAGCTCCGACACATGATTATGCAGCGCAACCAACTGGCATGCTACATCCGAGAGAGAAGCGTGCAACTTCCACCTATGCTTAAGAGTAAACATCTGTGTGGCAGATGCTACGCGAAAACCTCTTGTTTTACGTACCACCGACTGGCAGATGATGGCGATGGCGAATCTAGCGGAATGAACGAAAAGTTTGATGAGCTTGTCAAACACCTCACTCCTAAGCACAAGGAATTTTTCGTCAAGTGGGAGAACCTTCTCACTAAAGAGGAAAAAGAAGGGCAAAAGACAAAGCGAGAATTGTGGACTATGACGAGTGTGGAGCGAGAAAAGAAATCTCGATGCTTTGCCGATGTCATCATTGAGGAAGGATCAGCCTCAGTTGACTCTGACAACCCACGAATTAACCGCTATCACTACACCTTCATCAAACGAGTTCATTCAGCTGGGTTTTCGTTTCTTCAATCTGAGCTGTCCGTGGGAGAACCTATCGTTGTGTCTGATGAAGAAGGCCACTTCGCTTTGGCTATTGGCTATGTCACAGCCGTAAAGAAGCAGAGAATTAGCGTTGCAGTGGATAGAAGACTCCATAATGCACGAATTCGGCAACCTGGCTTTGACGAAACCGACAACCAAGTCTTTGCCAGCATCATGGATGTTGCCCACGAGGGAGCAACTCAAGATGAATCCCGCGGCAAGATCAAAGAACCACCTATCCGGTACCGCCTCGACCAAGACGAGTTTAGCAACGGCATGGCAACTGTTCGAAATAATCTGGTTCAGATGATGGCCGATCATGTCCCGGGGTCTCGAAAGATTCGACATCTTGTGGTTGACCTCATTCCACCGAGATTTAAAACGGCACCTACTCAGTACACGATATCGGATCGCGATAGCCTCAATGTCGATCAGCGTAAAGCTATTGAAAAGGTTATGAGCGCTGAAGACTACGCTTTAGTCCTGGGAATGCCGGGCACAGGCAAAACAACTACTATCGCACACATCATCCGAGCACTTACGTCTCAGGGCAAGAGTGTCTTACTTACATCTCACACGCACACGGCTGTCGACAACATTCTTCTCAAGCTCAAGCATGACAAGACGCCAATACTTCGTATTGGAGCACCGGCCAAGGTGCACCCAGATGTACAAGATTTTGCCATTCTGGCGGGCCAACCGATGAAAACCTTTGACGAGATTAAAAACGCATGGCACGGAACGCCTATTGTAGCGACAACTTGCCTGGGCATCAACCATCCAATCTTTCACGAACGCTCTTTCGACTATTGCATTGTCGATGAAGCTTCGCAAATCACTTTACCAATCTGCGCAGGTCCGATCAGAATGGCACAAACCTTTGTTCTCGTTGGTGACCACAACCAGCTGCCCCCGGTAGTGAAGAACGAAGAGGCCCGCGAGGGTGGTTTGGATGTGAGCCTGTTCAAGCTGCTATCGGACACGCATCCCGAATCTGTCGTTAATCTCGAACATCAATACCGCATGTGCGAAGATATCATGACTCTGAGCAACACGCTGATTTACGAAGGCAAGCTTCGCTGTGGCACAGAGCAACTTCGGCAGCGTAAGCTGACAATTCCAAAAATGGGAGCACTGGTACAGCGACATCACGATGCTTCTACTCTTGCCCAGGCTGGCAGTTCCCGTTCGTTTTGTGCTGGCCAGGCCCAATCTCGCTGTTGGTTGCATGACGTGCTTGATAGCGAAGCCCGCGTGCGGTTTATCAATACAGACACTATTCAGCCGCTTGTTCGCGAAGAGGCACACGGCAAGCGCATTGTCAATTCCGCGGAGGTTCGCCTAGTTTCCCAACTTGTCGACTCATTGCTCACAGTGGGAGTACCGGATTCCGAGATTGGTGTCATGACACATTATCGAGCTCAGCTGTTCATGTTGAAGGAGAAGTTGAAGTGTTTCCCAGGAGTGGAGATGCACACCACTGATCGCTTCCAAGGACGAGACAAAGAAGTTATCGTTCTTAGTTTGGTCCGTAGCAATGATGCCTGCAATATTGGCGAGCTCTTAAAGGACTGGCGAAGAATCAACGTCGCCTTTACACGTGCAAAAACCAAATTGCTCGTGGTTGGAAGCAGAAGCACATTGAAGAACAGTGGCGACGAAAACATGCTGAGCCAGTTTATCTCGTTGATGGAGGAGCGAAATTGGATTTATAACATGCCATCCGATGGACTCGACAGCCATTATTTTGAAGAGTTTGGTACTCAAATCACGGCAACTGGACCAACACAGAAGCACAAATCACCAAAGAGGAATACCAAGGGGTCACCTACTGCCCCCATAGGAAAGGAGAATCGCAGGCCGTCACCAAGGAAGGCAAGGATCGGGGAACGGGCGTTATTAAAGGGAAAACCAATTACGAGGGACATTTTGAATGAAATGACTAATGGCGCATATTAAGACGTTTTTTGGGCGGGGTGCTCATGGGTATAACTGGTATAGCATAAATGGTACGATAGATTTTAGGGTATCAAGGGGAATTAAAGGAGCATTAGCTCTGTTGTTTGGGCAGCGTGTCCTGTTCATCCTTCTCATCATCAGAATCCTCCATGTCCTTGAATTTGCCTTCAAAGCTGGTAACCAAGGTTAGTTTAAATTACTAGGGAGCTTTGCAAACAAAAACTTACGCCTTCTCGCCAACAATAAATTTTGTAAACTTTTCCAACTCCTCGAGCTGCGCAACGCAACCAGTGAGGCTTTCGTTGTACGAATAGCTGTAGATGTCGCTCCAGGTTTTCTGCCTCTCCAGCTCGTAATACTCGGGACTCTCGTTCATCTCCCGGGCCAGTTCAGCAGATTTCAAAATAAGTTTCTTCCTCGCAGCCGCAGCACTAGGGAGGTAACGCTACAAACTTGGTGTTAGCATGGGGTGCTTTCTTTTTTCGTGCCTCAAAAAAAAAAAAAAAAGAAACAAGTTGGGCTGGCATACAGGAACCTTTCTTTGAGACCGCAATGCGCCAGCTAGAATGTACAAGTTGCCTAAAATGGCTGCAACCGCATCTCGACGATAGCTCAGCAGCTTTTCGGCCGCAACCGGGTTGTCGCGGATGAAGTTGGGGTTGTAGAATAAAGCAGACTGTCGAACTGCAATGAGGTACTCAAAGAAGCGCTCGCAGGCAGCGGCAAGCGCAGAGTACGGGACCGGGTCGAATGGTGCGCGAAGACGAAGCTCATGACGGGTCATGACCTAGGGAGCCTTGTTAACGTGATATCGAGGATGGAAGAGAAAAGAAGAAGAAAAGGGCACCGTACAAGTAATTGCCGAATACGGACAAAGCCCTCGCGCATACGGCTTTCCAGCATTTCAGACCTTGTCACGTCATCTGGGGTAGGGTCCTCGCCCTCGTCAAAGTACACATAGTTTGCGACGACATCTGGGACTCGCATTAGCAACGTCTTTCGTTTTAGGGGCGGACAAGGCAGCCGACTTCTATAAATGACGCTCATGAAGAAGAGCATTGACGAAAGAGCGTATCGAAGCTCGTGCCGGGCGACAAACGGCCAGAGAATCCAGTTGACGATGATTGGAGCCGTCGTGCCCACGAAAAACACCAAGCCCTTGTGCACAGCGAGGAGCGCCGCGGATGATGCGCCGCTGTGGTTTCGAAGTCCTAGAGATATGACGGTGAAGGAGAGACAGCCGACCAAACCGGATCGCTTAAAGGGGTAAAGGAGTTAGCTGGTAGCCGCGCAGAAACCATGGTTTGCATTGCATCTTACCGGATGAGAACTTTGGGTGAAGCGGAACAGCATGGGAATCATGTAAATGGCGGCAAAAGCTGCCATGACATAGGGGTTCCCGTTGCCAGCAGCATACGAGGCTCCGGCCCAGACGGCGCCGAGGATAGCTGCAAAGGCGCGCGTAACAAGATCCTGCACGTTGCCGCCAACTCGTGGGTGCATCATGAACCAGCCCATACAGACGGCCCACCAGGTCTCATAGTGGTCCCACCACGACGAGTGCTTGATGACCCAGGCGGGGATGGACAGGACGGAAATCAAGATGGCCACCTTGAGAGCGTACCTGCTCTCGAAGCCCTGTAGCCGGTCGAGAATCCTCCATATCCTGTAACCGAGCCTGTCCCTCTTGGACGCCGGCTGTCCTCTGATGCTGGGGCCCATGGTGTGAGGCACGCTTTCCACCCTCGTGACGGCCTCGTAGCTTGGCCTCGGTCCAGAGTGGCTCTCATTCGTCTTCATGACGTCGAGCATGTGTCTGATCTCTGAAAAGGTTGCCTGGTACATCCCGGCCGTCACACCGCCGCGGTCATGTCTCACTTGGGCGTTGGTCCTGTACACGGCTTTCCTGGGAGGGTACGTTGGGAGATTTACTCGTGTGCGGTCCGAGTTGAGACGTATTTCGTGGATCTTGGCCATGAGCGCCACAATGGTAGCCGCCGCCTCGCGGACATGTCTCGCAAAGACGAGAAGCTCGACCGTCTCCGACTGGTCGGCGTACGATTCGGGGACCTCGCTCGAGAAGAGCAGGCTGGATTCGGCCAGGTCGAATTCGTTCAACGCGGTTTCAAAGCGGATCTGAATAGGCCCAATGTCTGAAGAAACGGCTGCGGGTGGGCCAAAGTAGTTGCGGCAACCAGAGACGTCCATGAGGACGGCGTGAGATCGTTTTATGCCCTCAGACATGCAGTACAAGACTTCCTTTGTGGGACCTGCGAGGGTGTTGGCAACCCTTCGGCCAGCGTCAGCCGAATCGATGGGCGACTCGATCCCATCGTCGGACGAATCAGAGTCGGCTGGGCGTCCGTCTGGGCCCCTGACGTTGATTTCGACGGTTTGGTCTTCAAGATCCCAATCCTCAAAGAGAAGTGTCTCTGTCTCCATTGACAAGAGCGCCCTGACAACTCCTTGCATCAAATTGCGCAGCTCCCGCACATCAGCGGGCCGGAATCGAGTAATGGTAATGTCAATCCGCATATCACGATATGCAACGGCCATGTCCATAAACGTCTTGTTCAGACGCCTTCGCAACCTGGTGTTCCGGGGACGAGGGATAAGCAATGCTTCCTGCGACGCGTTACTATGAGAAATAAGCGGGAGCTAGGGAAATACAAACCTGCATAGTTCGGAACGACTTGTCAATGGTAGCAGCAAGCGGGCGGTTTCCGGCATCAGGGAATAAGACGATGTTGACCACAAGCGCAATAGCTTGTCCGAGGAGCCAAGGAATCGCATAGCTTCGCAATTTGGGCCATTCAATTTCTCTTGCGCTTGTTTCTGCGAGAGTAGTAAATGTTACTGCCATACCAGCAGCCAGGACAGCTTGGTAGAATCGAATGAAGAAAGATCGAATGTATGCGACGCTGCCCATGAACAGGGCGAGGAACACGGTCAAAATGCCGCCATAGCCAGCACTTGCAGCCAGAGTCGAAGTGGAAAGCAAAAGACCGATAACGCCCCAGGCTAGACCACAGGCAGTGCCAATGATTGTCAGCATAGCACCGTCAATCTGCGATCCAAATGTTCGGGCAGGGTGGTTGAGAATGACGGATATGACCATAACATAGTCATATCGTCCTAGCCACTCTCGTATTGCTGGAACGAGGCATAGCACATAGGCGATGAAGAAGCCAGTGAATGACTTTAAGAGCTTGATACCGGCTCTAGTCGTTGCGATTCTTCGCGCAACCGACTGTATCTCGTGCAATTGGCGAGGAATAAATGCCTTGGGTGAAAGAGGGTGGCTCTTGTCGAATTCCCTTGGCAGCGCAGCCTTGGCGCGATCAATCTTGGTTGACGAAATGGGTCGCGACTTTAAGAACAGAGCATCAAAGAAGCCATCTCGCATCTCTGAGACGCCGTAAGTTTCCATGTTGATGCGGTCGTCAGAAATCATCTCGTCAATTTGAGCCATCGAGCTGCGTCGGGAGTCATTATTTGACCCGGCCGCGTAGACACCCCCGAAGCTTATCGAAGTTGGTCCGGGCCGGCGAGCCATGGGGTCAGTTAACCTACTCGGGTCTAGTTCTTGTAGGTTGGAGATTGTTGAGTCTGTTGTTGATGGGTCCTTTGCCACACAGACAGCTTCTTCTCCCCGGGCGTCCTTACTACTGGGCTGTGGATTGGGGGTCGAGAAGTCTCGAACTTTGGGATTGCCGTCAGTCATGGTGACTGTGTATTAGAGGATGATCCTCAGGTTAAGGAGCGGAGATGACGTGGATGAGGAGGGGTTGCAACACGTCGCACTGGTGAAGTCTTGACAACGTCCATTGAGACACAGGCAAGTGTGTTGCGGATCGCCAAGGGGGCGAATACGGCAAATGAATTAGCCGGCGTGAACAGAAACAACGTCAGAGTTGATAAAAGTCCTCTGGGAGGTTGAATGTTGAGCGGTGGTGAGGAGATCGAAATATATTCGGAATACAACTTGGCCGAATTAAGCCGAAACGATAGTGGATAGCTAGCGCACTGTAAACACTTATAACGAAAGACGGAGTCCAGGGTTTTAAGAGAGCGACGACTCGATGGAATTTTGAGCCAGAAAAAACTTCACATGCAGCATCGAGGCGAAAAGCTCATTAATTATATCTGATTATGGCGGGTCCCCTATGCCATTTTGCTTTGCTTTGGCTCTTGGGCCGCAAGAAAATTTACACACGGTCCCAGCTATGGCCCAAGATTCGTGCCCGACTGGGACGATTTTTTCTCTTTGTTTTTTTCTGCAGGAAGAGACGAAGCAATAGGAAATGAAAACGCAAGGGGATAGTGAGATTGAGAGAAACGATACTCTCTAGTGCGACGTTGACGACGATTTTGCCCAATTAATACAGCACCGTATGTCCCATTCGAAGCGCTTGTCCGGCGGGCGATGAGGGGGGGTGTGCATTAGGTTGCATTTGCCGCGGCGTGATCATATTTATCCCCATTATGATTGGTGTCACGTGAGGCGGATGCGATCCACCGTCTTCAACCTCAGCGAACCCGTTCGAGCCCTCAGCAACCCCAGCTGCCATCAATCCCGCCTCTCCGACCTCAGCCATTGAGGCACCGCACGACGTCCCGCACCGCCGAACTCCCTCGATCCCTCGACGAACAATGGCACTCCTCCGCCAGGCCGTCGCGCCCCTGCGTGCGGTCCGATGCGCCCGCCAGCCAATCTCAGCCAGAGCAGCATTCTCCGTGACCGCCCGCCAGCGAGGCGGCCACGGCGAGTCCCAGTTCGACGCCCCCTCCGGCTGGCTCTGGGGAGTCAAGCCCGGCGAGAAGGCTGAGGCCGAGGGCTGGGAGTGGCCCATGTACATCTTCCTCGGCTCCCTCGTCGCCACCGGCGTCGCCCTTGCCTTCAAGCCCGACACTACGTGAGTCCCTCCCCCTCCAGCGCGATATTTCCTTCTCCAAATCACCCGCCCCGGCACGCCGCCTCCCTCGAAACCCCGGCGAGCCTACGATTGGGTGCGGCGGGAGTCTCAATGGCGAACCGCGGGCGGTGCGGTAATTTTGAATGGGCGAAACCGACCATCTCCCCCCTCCATTGCTAACTCGGCTGTTCTGCAGTGTCTCGACCTGGGCCCTCGAGGAGGCACGAAGAAGATTAGAGCAGGAGGGCATCCTGCCCGACCCCTCCAAGCAGGAGAAGAAGGACTGATTTCGCAATGCATGGGATTTACACTTTAGAGAGGGGGGCGAGGTTGGGAAACTGGTCGTGATGGACGAGGGCAGACTCCTCATCTGGCCGACAAACTTGTATATGTTATCTGCATTTTCTCGGAAGACGACTTCCTGCAATGGTTCAAATCACTAGACTGGTTGTCAAAGTTACTACATGGTCTCGATATGGTTTTCGTGTTTTCTCGTCTCTTTAGTTTCACGCGCTGATGTGATTGGAGCTTGATGGGTGTGTGGATGTGAGTCAGCGTCTGCATTGCAACGTTGAATTGATACTCGAGGCAAGTAAGAGCAAACAAATTTCGTCAAAGTTCAAATCGTGACCCCTCCCCCTCCATGAATTCCTTTGCCCATTTATATATATATTTTTTGTAGCCAAAGCAGTACCGAGAATGTACTTTCAACGCCAAATATACAGAATATCTGCTTCTTTTTGAGTGCCCAAACCAAGTTTCACGTTATTTAAGCAGACACGGGATAGCTCCACTCGTGCTCCTCGTCACCATACTGGATGGCCTCCATCCACTCCTTCACCTTCAGGGCGATCTCACCAGACTCCTCGTTGGGAGAGAGACCGCAGTCAACGAGCTCGCCCTTCCATGAGATGGAGCGAACGGGGCTGACAATGGCAGCAGTACCAGCACCGAAAGCCTCAATCAGTCGGCCTTCCTTGGAAGCCTCGGCGAGATCCTTCATGGTGTACTTTCGCTCGCTAATCTTCCAGCCCTCGGGAACAAGTCGCTCGCGGGCAAGAGCAAGGACGGAGTCACGGGTAACACCCTCAAGGATGGTGCCGTCAAGAGGGGCAGTGATGAGCTCCTTCTGGCCGGTCTGCTTGTCCTTGATGGCCACGAACATGTTCATGGTGCCAACCTCGGTGACATACTCCTCTTCACCAAAGAGCCAGAGGTTTTGCTGGAAACCACGGCTGGCAGCCTCCAATTGGGGGACAATGCACGGGGCATAGTTGGCGCCGAGCTTCTTGTCACCCACACCGCCGGGCCAGGCTCGGACAGCATAGTCAGTGGCCTCGAGGGACACAGCCTTGAAACCGGTAGGGTAGTAGGGGCCGACTGGTGAGGCAATGACATACAGAAGGGCGGATCCAGGAGGGCCAACACCGAGGGTCTTCTGGGTTCCGATCATAGTAGGTCGGAGGTACAGCGAGTAACCACGCTTGTTGGGGATAAATCGTGAGTCGAGGTTGACAAGCTTGGAAATAAGCTCGGTAAAGTTCTTGGGATCGAAGGTGGGCAGAGCAATGCGGGAAGACGACTTGTTCATTCGAGCCATGTTCTTGTCGGGTCGGAAAAGTCTCACATTGCCGTTGCTGTCCTTGTACGCCTTCATTCCCTCGAAGCACTCGAACGCATAGTGGAAAACGCAGGTCGCGGGGTCAAGCGAAAGGTTCTGGTAGGGCGTGATCTTGGGCTCCAACCAACCATCGTCCTTGGTCCACTCAATGGAAAGCATATGGTCTGTCAAAAAGAAAGAAACACCAGTTAGCAAGATGCTGCAATCCGGCAGGCTATTACCCCTAAAACGCACCAGTGAATTCGCGACCGAAAACAAGATCCTCGGGCTTGCTCAGAGCCTTGGGGTTGGTGGTCTTGGTAACGGTGAGCTTGGAGGCATCGAGTTCCCGAAAAGCGGCGGCGGAGGCGCTGAAGAGGCGCGAATTCTGGGAGAAAGGCGACAGCCTCGAGCTCGAGGCTCTGGTTGCGCTTCGCAGCGCGGAGCGGGACACAAGCAAGGGTCTCATGGCGGACAAAGATGTGGTGTTGTAGTGTATCAAGTTTTTTAGTCGCAACGGGGCGGCGGCGCTAGACGTCCAATTGAGGAATGGGGAGGACCGCGTGACACACAGAAAACGCAGACCCTGAGCAGAGCAAGTGATGATCGAATTAAAAGGTCGGTAAAGGGATTTGGGGGTTTTAATGCTGTGGGTGAGTTGTCGGGTCGAATAGCACAATATAGAGTTCGGCGTTGGATCGGACTTCCTCATGTGGCACGTTGACTCCTGGGAGGATTGGAAACCGTCCGATAGGCTCCCGAGCCACCACTTCACAGGCCCAGCTCCGAGGTACTTGGGCGGGACATGCCGCCGCCAGCCGCAACAGCCGTGTCCTGCCGCGCGCGGGCGAGCCCAGAGGTATTCGCCGGGTTCTTCTGGGGTTCCCAGGGCAGCCTCCCCTCTGTCGGCGGCACCAATGGGCCCTGAGACCCCTCCTGGCGTTTGGGCTGTGGGTGGCTGCACCCAGGGTGTAGCCGGGCGTACGAGCTACCTTAGTGTGCCCAGTCCCGACGCGTGGAAGCCAGGTACCCCGGTACACGACCACGGCTGCCCCTCCGAAAGCGCTGTGGCTGGATGCATTGGGGCTTATCGCTGCACGCAGCCGTACGATAACGGTTGCGCGGCGAGTAAAAGGATTATTTGTCAACTCCACGCGCTGTCGCATGGAAAACATCCCACGTCATCCCAGCTGGAGCTCGACGATCTACGATTTCGCGATCTCGCGACCCACGCTCATTTCAACTCGAATTGCGCCGCCCCTCGATATTAATACTAATAGCAAGCAGCCGTTTTCCACATAGTTGTCATTATCAGCAGGGAAGTGCGCGCGAAGCACCCCTTGGATGTGCCCCCCTTACTTGGCCCGACCCCACGATATGATTGCAATAGCTGCCCGATCGCCCCCCGCGTAACCGCATCATGTTTTCCTCGGCCTTCAAGTCCATCTCCGCCACCAACATCACAGGCAATTATTCCATCTCCTCGAATCCAACATCGGCAGCGGGCCCATGGAAGATCTACGATGCCAAGAAAAAGTCCACTGGCAAGCCTTACAGCGTCTTCGTCTTTGATAAAAAGTCCATCGATGCTCATGGCAACTCTTTGGGGCGCTCAGGCGCCGCTTCATTCAAGAAGACGATGGAGGAGGTCGTCGAACGGCTGAAGAAGGAAGCCTCCAGTCTGGCCAAGTTGCGCCATCCCAGTATCCTCGAGCTAGTCGAACCGGTGGAAGAAACCAGAGGCGGCGGCCTGCAGTTTGTTACCGAATCAGTCACAGCTTCGCTGTCAAGTGTGCTGCAAGACAAGGATGATCAAGAGCGTTCCGGAGGTCCTGGTGGAAGGTCGAGCCGATTCGTTACAGAAGATGCAGACGGCACGAAAAGACGGAGGGAACTCGAGATTGATGAGTTGGAGATCCAGAAAGGACTGCTGCAGATCAGCAAAGCTCTAGAGTTTTTGCATGAAAATGCTGGTCTTGTCCACGGAAACCTGACGCCGGACGCGATTCTCATCAATGCCAAGGTACGATTGTCACTTGCTCCTGATTTCTAGCTCGTGGCCACTAACACCGGAACAAGTCCGACTGGAAGATTAGCGGCCTGGCATTTGCTAGCCCTCCAGATAACTCCGACAAACCGACATCGATCAAAGGAATCAACCTTTACGAGGTCCTAAACCTAGATCCACGTCTTCCAAAATCGCTACAGCTCAATCTCGACTATACCTCTCCCGACTTTGTTGTGGACAACAATCTGAATACATCTGCAGACATGTTCTCTCTTGGTCTCTTGTCTGTAGCCTTGTATAATTCGCCTCACGCATCTCCTCTAGAAAGTCACGGAAGTCTTTCTACCTATAAGCGACTTTTCCAGTCCTCCTCCAACATTCCTTCCACCAATAACAACTATCTTTCATCGCGGCCTCTGCCAAGAGAGCTTTCGCACCAAGTCCTACCGCGACTCATTACGAGAAGGCCCGCTCAGAGAATGACGGCACGAGAGTTTCAGCAAAGCGAATACTTTGACAACATTCTCGTTTCAACGATTCGCTTCCTGGATTCGTTCCCAGCCAAGACTCCGGGAGAGAAGTCTCAGTTCCTGAGAGGTCTTGTCAAGGTCTTGCCATCCTTCCCCAAGTCAGTTATGGAGAAGAAAGTATTGCCAGCGCTGCTTGAGGAACTCAAGGATCGGGATCTCCTATCACTTTTCCTACTAAATATCTTCAAGATTATTGAACTGCTTCCATCAGCACGCCGCGCCTTTGGGGAGAAGGTCAGGCCTGCTCTAAGAGATATTTTTGTTGCAAACGCGAAGCAACAAAATCAAGAAAAGGACCCGGCTAGAGATGCTGGTTTAATGGTGGTGTTGGAGAACGTTTCTGCAATTGCCAACAACTGCTCTGGAAAGGAATTCAAGGATGGTATGCGATTCTACTTCCCCTTGGTCAAAGCGGCATCAGGCTAACCCTTTTTCCAGACATGCTACCCGTCATCATGGCTGCTATTGAATGCCCGACTCATTCTATCGTTGACGCCGCACTTCGGACGCTGCCCGTAGTTCTGCCAGTACTCGACTTTAGCACGATTAAGAACGAACTATTCCCGGTTATTGCAGCTGTATTCAGCAAAACCAACAGCCTTGCAATCAAAGTTCGTGGTCTGCGGGCCTTTGTAATCCTCTGCGGCGGCACCAATGAGGATGGAAATCACGATGATGGACTGAACGGCATTGGAAGCGACAACAAGAAGTCGTCATCAAGTGCTCTCGACAAATACACGATGCAGGAAAAGATTATCCCCCTTGTCAAAGCAATCAAGACCAAAGAGCCCGCCGTCATGATGGCATCGTTGAATGTGCTTCGCGTCGTAGGAGAAGCCGCAGATGCTGAGTTTGTCGCAATGGATCTGCTACCGATCTTGTGGAGCATGAGTTTGGGGCCGTTGCTCAACTTGGCACAGTTTCAATCATTTATGGAGCTGATCAAATCGCTCTCCAAGAGAGTTGAGGATGAGCAGACGAGGAAACTTCAGGAACTCACAGGCACTTCGAACGGTGCCACAGCAGGCCCCAACGAAGACTTCATGGGATTCGGAGGCGTTACTGGAACTACGTTTGACCAGAACAACGGGGGCACAGAGGATGACTTTGAGGCCCTCGTCAAGGGTCGTGCCGTGACTAGCCCACGGGCAAGCACTGCGGCTGGCAGTTGGGACGATGTTCCGGCCACCTCGTCTGCCAACAGGTCCTCGTCAAGCACCCCTCAGCCACCAGCGTTCTCGTGGTCAACTCCGCCTCCGACAACAAACCCAACCAAGCCTCCGCCTCAGCCTGCGGTCAAGGCTCAGCCCAGTTTCCGAACAGTTACGCCGGATCTCGGCCGCTTCGAGACACTGACTCCAAGCTCAACACAGTTCAGCCAGCCGCTCCAGCCAACGCAATCGAGCTTTTCGCCTCCTCCTCAGCAACAGGCCAAGCCATCTGGCACATCTATCAACTGGTCGACGGCTGCCGCTCCTGCTGCGTCAAACCCTTGGGGCTCTGGATCATCCAGTCCCGCACCATCCGGGTTCGGCGGGAGCATGAATTCAGCCATGAGCAACATGTCGCTCAACCAGGGCATGGCGGCGTCGCGGTCGTCATCCTTTACGCTGCCGCCACCGCCAAGTGGTGTTACACAGTCATCATCCCCTTCCTTCTCCATTGCACCGCCCCCTTCAAACACGCAAACTGTCAACTGGGGCGCAAGCAGTACCAGCAACACGAGCATGAACAGCATGTCGATGAGCATGGGGGGTTCCAGCATGAATAGCATGATGAGTAACAACAACACGATGGGCGGTGGCGGGTTTCAGAAGCAGCAGCAGCAGCAACAGCAGCAGCAGCAGAGGTCAGGATTGGATAAGTATGAAAGTTTGATTTAAATACTTTGGCGTTACTTTGGGTGTAAAACGGGAAGGGGAGGACACATTGTTTCGTCTATGGGTATGAGACAGCATGTGAATAAATATGGCTCCATGACAAAGTCCCAGTTATGGAAATACAAGCGTGTTGATTTGGCAGCATTCCTCTTTTTCCTTTTTTTGTCGTACACTTTAAAACATAGCTGCGTCACGGTGCTACTGCCGATGACGCCTTGTCCGCAAAGCAGCTCGGCCGTGTCTCACAAAAGGGCGGGATTGCGCGTCTTGCCAGGACAGAAGGGTATGCGGAAGGAAGAGGCCTGGGAATAGTTGCATCTGCCGAGCACAGCGGGCGTTGCTTGGTTCCCTTTTTGGGAACGACAGTGGCACCCGGCTCACACACCATTATCTTTATTGGGGCAGCGTCACCTTCCTCTCAATCTTTTTCTCCTCCTTCCCTTGTCAGCTTTCTCGGAGTCGCCGTTTTTTCCTTTTTTTTCTCTTTTACTCCCTGGTCCCCTTTCTCTCTTTCTTCCCTCTCCGCCTATTTTCGTCACATGCTTTGAGTTGCGCTCCATCTTCGGCGCAAGCCAAGGCACCACCACTATTACGACTACTACTACGACTACTACTACTACTACTACCACCACCACCACCACTACCATTTGTTACCCACATACACTCCTCCTCCCTCCCCTCCGCCCGCAGTAGAGTGTAACCGGACAAAGACAAGAAAAAGAAGAAAAAAATCATTAATGCTAATATTAATACTACTAATACAAGCACTAGTCTCCACCACCGAGTGTCGCCGGTTCACCTCCTGTCGAGAAGGGGGGAGGGGGATGACGCCAAAAAGTGTTTCGGTTCAAGGGATGGTAGCAGTGGTATCGGCGGTGCTTCTTCTTTCCTCCATTCATGTTGGGCCGTTTTTTGCTTCTCCTTGCTTGATCCATCTGCCGCGATGCGACTCTGGTCCAACGCTGCTGCTGCCAACGCTGCGCTCTGGATTGTCGCCGAGACAACACGACATAGCCCTGATCGCCTAATGATAAAGTAATCAGCCCTACCCTGGTCTGGTCAACCGAAGCATCGGATCCCGATTACGTCCTCCCCCCATGTCGTTCCCTCTTGTCCCATCACATCGCACCATTTCCATTTCCATTTCCGCCCACCCACGCACCCGACCCTCCCCACCCACGCCACCACGTCCCGCCCG
>NAJI01000703.1:0-94931 GCA_002179835.1 Calonectria leucothoes
TTTAATTTATTTAATTAATTAATGTATTTAAATTGGATTAAATTGAATTGTTGTTTTGGCGGATTGAATTGATTAAATTGTGATTGAATTGAGGTAGATTGAATTGAGCGTAGCCTTGGTTGTATGTGGACTTTCCCCGAGGTGCTACTTAGTCCTGGAAACAGCATTAGAGTCTACCGACGTGAAACTCCCGGAGAAACCATCCTGGTGCCGAAAAGCCAATTCCCTAGCCGTGTCTGGATGAGCAACGACCCGAGTACATCTCGACACCTCATTGATCACTACTTAAGCAGCACCAACCTAAGTAGGCTCGAGCTCGTGACGCTGGCATTGGAGTGTCTATACTCCCGGACCACCACAGAGCACTTCAGAGGCGATCATGCGTACGCGCTAATGGGTCTGCTGAGAATGCGCCCAACCATCGACTCGTCCGACTCGGCTTTCCAAGCATTTGCTAGGCTTTCACTCGCAAATGATTCCGACAGGCTTCTCGAGCGATACATTTGCACACTTCCAGTCCACAGAGATCAGAAATGGCACGAAATGGACGACGCGTATTCCTCATCGTTGTGGGACATTGCGCCATACTGCCAAGTTGCTGGTATCGCAGACAACGACACAGTCATCATCGACGGTGCCTATGGCGTTTCTGTTCGCTGGAAATCGTTTTATCCAGTTTACTGGTCTACGGCACCAGCCTTTCGGCGACGCCTAGCAGGCTTCCTCTTGAGGTGGAACAGCATGGTGCTGATTTTGGCCATCATTCTCTTCCTCGTGGCACCTCTCTTCTTCTTTTTCCAAATGCCAATACTAATAGTGGCGTGTGTCTTATTGGGCGCATTCTTCCATACCTGGATTATGATGCCAAAATTGGTGAGGGTCATATATGGCGGCAAGTTTGCCGAGACTCAGGCAGAAATGTTTGGGTTTGAAGGCTACATGAATGCCCCGACGATTGAGCGGGCCATTTTTGGCGGCAACTTTGGCCGGTTCTCATGGACAACAAATGGAAGCCCATTGAGTCAGTCAAGAATCAATGAATTCGGAGAACACGTGGGTATCGATCCCTGCAATGACCCTGACGTCGCCAAGAAGGTCGAAGCTGCAAAGTTTGCTCGACCAGGCGAAAAACGAGTAAGTAGTGACGTTAAGCACACGGACCGGGCCTTTTTTTCTAACACTGCGAACCTAGGTCTTTACTCTTGTCGATACCCACAATATGGAATTGACGTTATTTGAGGCAGTCCGACCTCCGATAACCTTGATGTTCTGCGCTTCAGAAGGAGGTATGCAGCGGGCGGTCGGTTGCTCATATGAGTGGGAGACGCAGACCATGTGCAAGGAGACAGTTTTGCGGCTACCGACTACATGCCTCGATCGAATGAGCCGAGTGCCACGGTTCCGCATGGGCATTGATCGTCGTTTGTACTCTTCCTCAACGGGAAGCAGCAATGTTTGAGCGTTTGTGAATTTCATAGCAATATTGATACCCAATAATGACACTTTGAACGGACGTCTGTATTTCCTCCTATCGGTCTCTGATGTACCGAGCCAGCATCCAATCGATGGCAGAGTTTGTCTGCAGAATCTAAATCGGTCTAGAATTATTGCCATAATTGGGGCGACCTTTTTTGCTGATGAAGCCATTTTATGCTCGGGCTAAAAGGTGCGTCCATTTACAATTTAGCCTAGCTTCGTTGCGGCTTTCCCCTCATTGACCGGTATGGAATTACAATTTCCCTTCAATCAGCCATGTTTGTCTGTGCGTGAGTGGGTCAAAAACAACTTCGATATCATCTTGCACTGCGGGATTTCGGTACAACTGAACACTATGAGCTTGGGTTCAAGCAGGTGGACTGTTTGCACATAAATTACTGCGTAAACTCTCAAGGAATTCCAGGTAGGTATCCTGTGGCACAAAGCTTCCATCAGCATCTAACAAGATGACTCTCAGATTCGTTGTCGCTTTAGTTTGCTTTCTCATCATGACTCGTCTGTCGCCCACATCTGTGGATGCTATGCCAGTCATGGGCCGAAGGTTGGTAATTGCAAACAATTATTTCTTTAATCCAAGATCCTGCGTTGTCTTACTTTATCGGCCGCAACTCTAACGCGTTTTAGCGCCAATATTTCTAACCTTGCCTATTATCCTGCTAAAGAAGGAACCTCTCTCGGCATCGGGGTACTTGTCATCCCGGGAGGAGGTTATCAACACGTATCACTCGAGAAAGAGGGAGGCAACTCAACATTGTATCTCAACGCCCGTGGCTATGATGCCTGGGTATTAAACTATTCAACCTCTAACACAGCACCAACGCCGTTGTATCCAGTCCCTCTGAATGAAGCTCTGGATGCAGTTAGTTATATCCGATCCCTGAACAAAGTAACGAAACTAGGCATTTGGGGCTACTCAGCTGGAGGCCATTTGGCTGCCATCACCATCACTAATCCGAAAGCCGATCTTGATTTCGGCATTCTGGCTTATCCGGTGATAACGATGGACCCGGCCTTTACCCATCCGGGATCGCGATCCAATCTTTTGGGCGATAGCCCTTCCGATGAATTGGTGGAAATGATGTCTGCAGAAAAGGCCGTTTCCTCCTCGACGCCGCCAATCTTCTTATTCCACACAGCGAATGATGGCACGGTCCCTGTCAAGAACAGTCTACTTTTCATTGAGTCCATGGTCGAGTACAGCAGACCGTTTCACTCTCTGATTCTCCCAGACGGTCCACACGGCATCGCATTGGCCTTTGACGACCCTGTCCGTAATTGGACAGGAGAGCTTGACAGGTGGATGAAATATTCCATATAACCTAGTTTATGGTACTTTATGAGTAATTTAACAATGATATAACGGATTTTTAAAACCATTCCTACACCCAGGGTGTTTTGCCACCACGGGTAATTTTGACGCACTCTCTTTCAATCTTTTTGTGTAATTGTCACGATCCATCCTTCGATGTCAGCTAACAAAATAAATATTTTCTCATGCATTGACACAGCCCGAGATAAATCTCATACAAAAATATCGGATGTGAACTGATTGGTCCTTAAACCTAGCCCTTCCCACAATTCAGCTTTAAAGATTTTCTCCGGCAGTCTGAAAGATTGTCTTGAACTTTTCCGGCACATCATACTTGTCGAGCACAAGCTCAACGAGTCTCAAACCTTTTGCTTGATTGAAACTCTCGTCATCGAGCAGCCGCTCTAGATCGCCCCATGTTTTCACCTGGTGACGCGCAACAGGATAGTCGTCGGGCGCCCCAAAGAAGTTGGCCGCCTCAAGATATCGCCATGGAGCAAGGTCATTGTACGGCTCATGTAGACCATGTATCAGTCGCTCGTACGCATATCCTTGATTCTGGACGATGAATATCGTCACGTCAAGTCGCTCATGGATCATGGTGCTTATCTCCTGCACCGTCATCTGGATGTTGCCATCGCCCTCGATGAGAATGGTGCGCGGTCCTCCCTCCGTCATATCCTCTTCCCGATTTGCGCATGCGACACCCAGAGCTGCCGGCAGCATGTGTCCTATCGAGAACCACATGCCCGAAGCAACCACGCGCGCATCCTTGGGCAGTATAAAGTCGCGGCCACCGATAATTGGTGTGGCATTTCCGAGCAGAACGATATCTTTTGGCCGCAAGAATCTGTTGAGGCGCTGGTAGACGCCTGTTTGTGTGATGGGACCTTCGAGATCAAGTTCAGGTAGTGCCATTTCAGTCGTCACCTTTTGCCCATCCGGTCGCAGCAGGTTCCTCGGATGGCGCATACTCTCGGGATTCACGTTCATTTTTCGGACCGACTGGAGATTTGGCGTCATCTTTTCTAGGACCGTTTTCGTGTCCACGGCTACATCATCAATGGAATCCTTCCCCACGATCGTCATGTTGCTCTGGTCCGGAACCGTTTTCCACCCTACCGTCTGCGTATCGGAGAACATTGGGCCAAAGGCGATGATAAAATCGGCCGAATGCACATAAGGATTTGTATCGATCTGTCCAACTGGCCCCGAGTGGACTCCGTAATAATTAAGCCGATCATTGGACACCATACCAGCGCCTGAAGGCATGCAAAGTGTTGGCACACCCGACTCTTCGACAAACCGTTCAATTTCGGGCCTGAGCCCATCAACTCCCATGCCACGATCGATGAGCAGTAGAGGTCTTTTAGCAGCCAGCAAACGATCCGCCAGCGCCTTGGCCTGCTCCTCAGCAACCTGGTCATTGATAGGCTGCTTTTTACCCGCACCCATCCATTTGACCTTCGTTTTGGATGATGTTTCTGTCACATCCATCACCTCGACATCGACCATATCACTTGGCAACTCAATGTAAACCGGTCGACTGAGACGCAGAGCTTCCCCGATAACCCAATCCACCATCTCGGGCGCCGTCTCGGCATCCTGAAGCTTCACCTGTGCTGCCGTCACCTTGGCCGCCATGTCAGAGAACACATCTACCCTATTCCGGTCGGCCAAGCTGTGGTGCACGAACCGCGGCGGTGATGCACCCAAGAGACGACTCGACGGCGTGCCCACGATGTGCACGACGGGCACGTGCTCTGCGTAGCTCCCCGCGATGGCATTCAAGGCCGACAGTTCGCCTACACCATGCGTCGTGAGCAAGGCGCCGAGGCCACGGATCCGAGCATAGCCGTCGGCCGCGTACCCCGCGTTGAGTTCATTGCAGTTGCCGACCCAACGCAGTCCGGAAATACTCGGCTTAACGTAGTCGAGCGCCTTGAGCGTGAAGTCGCCGGGCACACCAAACAGGGTGTCAACATTGTGATTGGAAAGCCGTGTGAAGAGGTAGCGTGCGAGGGGCGTTTTTCTCGCAGCCGATGCCATTTCGCAGCGTGTTGAAATCCAGATGATGATGAATCCAAGGTTACAGCAGCGCGCCCATGAGTCCCCGCAGTAAGATGCTGAGACTGCAGTCTGATAACAAAGCAGGCCCCACAACTTTGGACTGATTATTTAATCTGTAGCGTCAATTAGGAAACCTAAGAATATAAATGGCCGAGGATGTGAGCAATTGATCACATTCCACACTGATACCTATGCCCTCATAACCACCGTAAGGTGAGCAAGCGAGAACCTCATTGTAGAACACCACTGGAATGGATGACGTGATTAAAAAGAGCACAAGTAATTTTTTCAATTATTCTCACAATCAACAGTACCCAACACTTAAATCTACCTCAACTTGATAGATACATAGAGAACGTTTTTTTTCAGTTTATAAGAGCACTGCTACCCTACACAACCATGAGCCAAACTGACTCTTGTGCGGGAAGTCACCCCTGTATAAATCTTGGTAAACGTGAGCATTCGTTGAGTGTCGTTTAATGACAAATAATGGTTTCCACACATATATCATGACTCTTATGTAAATCCTTGCGTTGATTCCATCAAGGACAATGCACTCAAGGTTTTGGGCGCTAAGCTAGCCTAAGAAATCAAATCGGCGCGATGTGTGCATGGCTAGCTGAGTCCTAAAAGGCTCTGTGGTCATTTCGATCAAGGCATTGTTTTTTTTGAATCGCAGCATGATCTCAAGGAAACATACGCAGTATTATTGGGATTAAATTTGTGGAAAATAATCTCACGAAACCGGACCCAGCAGTGGAGACGTAACAGGCTCCATAAATGAGAGGAGAGCAAATCAAGCCAGTACTTCGTAGTCGAAACAAATCCGCAGAGAAAAAAGCAAAACGCTGCTCCATTTACAAGGCCTGTGCTTGAAGCATCCGAAGAAATAGCGGGTTCTCTTTCGGGCTACTTGAACTGCAACTTGCATTGTTCTCGCCACTGCCTTACTTGCCTTGTGCTTCTTAAGACCTGATGGTCTCTTGCCAAGTTCTAGTATAATGGAGATGTGTCAAACAAAGCATGAACGCACCACAGGCTAAGCCACCGCGGCAGAGGTTGGGGTTTTGAAATGTCTTGGCTGGAGAAATGAAAGGCAAGTTCTGTTTTTTTTCTTCTTCTTTTTTGTGAAATAGACATAACAATGATTGCAGCTAGTGCAGTCTCATTGATCATGGGATGGTATTAATTCCGGGTTTTCAAGCAGTTCCTCAAAAAGGGAGGCACCTCAAATGTGCCAGAAGTTATGCATTGGGACGAAACTGAGATCTGAATCCAGGTGTGAAGACTACCGAACTTTAATCGTTGACAAGCAGGTTAATGTCTCGGGTAGTACGCTGAAAGTAGAATGGACCGTGGTTTGGCGATCTTGGGGCGGGGGGGTACGCTCCCAAAGGTGTGACACCTGTGCAGATCAAACAATTCCATCGTGAGCGCACAGTGCCTTCATCAAGTGCCCTGGTTCAGGCCTGAAGGATCGAGTGCACTGCGATTGCGGGCACTGCACCTGACGGATGCTGCCACTGAAATTGGCGAGGGGTGCATTGGCGTGGCAGTGAGGACAGCGCGCACGGAGCTCAAGGATGCTCGGATATTGAGCAGCGCGGCAACGTAATTCCTCGTCCACTTTTGTGTTGTATGCTTGGCGTTCCGTTGCGGTCAACTCGCTCTCCAACCAGTACACATCGTAGAAGTTCACGGGATACTTCACGGACGTGCCCTCTAGCTCTAATACTGTGTGGTCCTCGACACTGAAGCTGCCTTTGTTGCCCCACTTGTTGCCCCATGAGTTTACGAAGGTGAGTGAGTCGGGATTGCAGCTGGTCAACATAACGGCATGACCGCCGCCGCTGGGCTTAGAACGGTGCATTGCCATCTGAGCACGTCCGAGTGGGGGGAATGGCTCTTCAGGAGGTTCAAGTCGCTCCTCGAAGTGCTCTTGGAACACAACCCATCCCGACTCTGAGAGATGGAATGTTGTCAGCACTGGACGCCGGCGTAGCACTGCCTGACGAGCACCATCCTCGTCCACCCTGCGAAATCTGAGGGGTCGATACCAGTCGGTAGCCGCCGTCAATACCTCCTCGATGTCGCGCCCGTCTGGCGTAGGCGGAAACTTGCTTTCAATCCGGTTCCGGATTTCTTCGATACTGGGGTAGTCGTCTTCACGACCAACTATGCGAAGGAGTGCCATATGGACTATGGCGGCGGTGGCATGTGCATAGCAGGTGGCCGACTGGCCCTGGTCAGAAGGGTCTTTGCACCTGAGGACGTGTTCATCGTTGATATACGAGTCGTGACTGATGCGGCCTATGACGTCTAGCAGTTCGTCTGCTGAACCGAAACGTGCTGACGGCAACAGCGAGCAGAATTCATCAAGAGCAGCGGAGCTGGACACTATCGCGTATAACGCGACCTCGCCAGCTGAGGGAACCTCCCAGCCTATCGAGGTAATCACCGGGATCGGATGCGTAACGCCGGACACCCTAGTTGCCATACCAAAAAGAATACGTTGACCAGACTCCCAATCTTCAGTCGGTTGGTAGTACAAGCAGCGGCGAGCTACTGTTTTATTGCTAGTGAGGAAAACCGTAGCCATACTCACTTTCGCTCGCTGCAAGTCACGCGCAAGTGGCAACGGGTCGCCGTCAGAGGAGAGGCCGTCTGACATAAGAACGAGGACGCGGTGCTCGGCACCAAGATGCTCATCAAATACGATTAATGACCGCTCCAAGGCCTCTCGCATTGGAGTGCAACCATACATATACCGGCGAAGTGTGTCAAGCAAGGTGGAGTCGCTCATTTTCCCTTTCTCGCCGCCTTCCTTCGCCTCGGAACGCTGTTGCAGGCGCTTCAGTAGGCGGATGACATCGTCAACTGGTCGCGGCACAAACTTAATGAAGTCTTTCATCCATTCTGCGCAGATGCGGCGCGCAAGATGCAGAGCCTCGGACTTCTCCACCGAATTCTCTTCATACGCGTCCGCGACTGCGTTGCCGATTCCCCCCCCGATATCTCCACCGTAAGTAGGGCCGGGGACACCACATGCGCTAGCAGCAGCAATGCCTATCACTGCCCCTATCATAACCCCTACTATGATAGTCGCTATCTTCGCGCCCTCTATCTTCGTTTCAGGCGGGATGGCGTCGACGAATTTCTTGACCTGCTCCGGATGTCGCTCCAGGTGCGAGTCGACGATACGCGCTTCGTCGTCGGTCAGCTTCTCTCGAATATACTTCGCGATGTGCGGCACCTTTTCGTTACTGGCTCGCGCAATGAGAAGGTCATGGCCGGACCTGCGATCGGCTGGGTTTCCTAGGAGCGCATCGGCGGCTCCGCAAAGATCCGCTACTGGCGGGCACCCGTTGTCAGTATCTAACCCAAAAACACCGATGAAGATGAGGGCGTTGGGACGATGCCGCTGCTCTGCCTGAGCGAGCTTCAAGGCTGCGCGAAGCACGGCACGCAGACGGTCAATTGCCCGCTCATCGGAACGACCCGCCTCGAGGGCCCCGCGCATCGAAGCGGACACGTCCAGGAGGCAGCCGACCACTGCCGCAGGCGACGAACTAGACATCGAAAGTATGATTGTGGCGGAGTACTGTACATATAGTTGACACAATTTATTACAGGATTTGCAGGCAAGAATTCGTGGGACGCTCTCAAGTTTGGCCGATTGAAGTAGAAGGCTGCTGCTTTCGGCTCCCTCGCAGGAAGCGCAAGAATTGTGCATAATCTCGCTGCCTGATGAATTCGAGCCCAACAAGGGCGATACGTATTTTTGTCATTGGCTTGACTGTTCAGCCGCCAGTGATCACATGTTTGACATTGAAGGGCCAATACCAACCAATAAAGCAGAATAGTAAACAAGATTTCTACGCCCTAGCAAAGTCCATAGATTCGAGAGCCAACTTTTGATGGACTTTGGTTGTGCTCCCTTTCTTAATCCCCCACCCATAATGCTTAAATTACTTCCTATAGTCGATTCGAACAAATGGTTTTCGGAGCTATTGCGATGGTAATAATCACCTTGAAATCGCCACATCTAGCTTCGTTCCTGAAGGCTCCTTTAGGCAAATAGCTTGCGGTTTGCCTCTCCTGTGGACAAATAGGTTAGTAATCATTGATTATGTCGGTTGAGCTTGCTGTACCCAGTTCCAGGACTACTGCTGCTAGCCGTGCCAGGTTTGCCAGCAAAAGAGCTCTGTTGAGGGCTGGAACGGCTTGATTGGATAGAGCTATGAGATGGTTACAATATAACTGCGGCTGCTACCGACGACCCGCAGCGACCTTGACTTTGGGAGAGGGTACTTCCTGTCCAGACTACCAGGGCCCAAACTACAACAGCCAGTGTATTTCCACTCCACGCGGGGTAATGTTAGACCAAGAAAGGCCTAGAATTTATCCTCTCTATGAAAAGAACGTGGCTGGCTACAGTGCACCGAAAGGAAGACATGGTTCCATAAACGCTCTAGCTTGCCGCTTGTTGGTATTCTCAAACAATAGTTCCTAGAAATGTGGCGCGCGAAAAACGGCTGGAATCTCGAAGACGTGAAACAAGGCCAATGTTTTTAAGACACGAAGAAGCTAGTGTCGTCGCTTAGTGTTGATTGGCGGACCTGATGTTGATCGATCGCTTGTCAGCGCCGCAAGTGAATGTGGCTGGCTGCATCAAGCCCATTCGTCCTTGGCACGCGGTTGGAAATCGCCCAGTGCAACAATAGTGATATGCAAGAACGGGCGGTCAAGCCGAATTTAGGCTAAGGTGAGGCGACAGCTTTGGTGTGTCGCGTCTCATAGACACAAGTGTACATTGAATTTACTGGAATGGAGGCCGCGTGATCTTGTTTAGAGTTCTGTAAGCTGTGGCTCCATGAAGGCCAACGAGAATCGCTATATCTTGATGCTTGGATTATGCCCGCATTGATGGCTGCGACTTAATATGGAATGGTGGACGTCATAAAAAGTGGCTGGCTGGGATGCGGTTCCACAGGGGTGCTGTGATAGCCCTGGTTACCAAGCAGCAATGACAGACCTTTGACAATAGAATGGGGTAGGCATATATAATGCAATTTTACATAATACTAGGATTAGTGTGGGAGTAACGGATAAAGCCAAGTAAATAATATGTGGTGTAATGGAAGGATGAACTGGCTAGCTTGCCTCGGACTGGGAAATATAATCCATATCAGTGCGCAAAGTTCTCGTAACGAATGTAAATATTTTCCCTGTATAGATACATGTACCCAAGACGCAGGAATAACTGGGATCTTCTTTCTCACAATTATCCTAGTTACAGCTAGCCTCTGTGGATGTATCACGTAAACCATGTACGCCACTTCAATAAAGAGTACATGGAGACGCATCACATGCTATCCACCCCTGATGGCGTGGGAAAAGTCGAAAACCACAACTACCTGGATGATGGTGGCTAGCTGATCCTCGAAGTCTAGATCGCGGTGGCGCAGAGGCATGAAATGCTTCATTGCGGATTGGTAGGGTAAGCTGCAGAACGCACTGGAGTGGAGACATGGTTCTATCTCCCAGCTCTTGGAGGCCAGCCAGCCGCTCACTGAGAAAATTCCAAGGCAATCACCAGGACCTTCTTGAGGTCTCCCCGATCGATGTGGCGTGTCAAGAGGTATAAGAAGGAGCGAGATGCCCACCTTGACAAGAACCTTCTCATCAACCAACACTCACAACACTCACAACAATCAACACTTCTACTCTTTCAATCATCTTCACCAGCTTTCCCCAAGCAAAAACTCATCTACAATGGCTTCTCTCGTCACCAAGGGCAACGCAATCTACGTCCCCGCCCAGTACCTTGGCGGTGCTGAGGGCAAGAAGATCAAGATCAACTGGTCCCAGAGCATGAAGTCTCGCACTGACGAGTACTGGACTTGCAAGTACTCTGTCAAGACTGGAGGTAAGTGAATGCTTCACTTTTAATGATTATTTTGACCTTTACTGACTGGTTATCAATAGGCAGCGCCGAGGGCGTCATCTTCATCCAGGCCAGCAAGCTCGAGGAGTTCAAGGCCAAGAAGATTGCCGGTGATGAAATCACCCTCGTCGTCGACGACAAGTTCCAGTACGGCCAAAACAAGGAGAAGACCAAGCGCTTCCTCGTTTACCATGACAAGGAGCACAAGCCCTACCAGGTGAGTTGGACATTTCTGTGTTTCCGAAGACACATGACTAATGCGTTGCAGCACCGCTTCATGGAGAACATGTACACCGACCTTGGTGGTAAGGCCGCTGATTTCATTGCCAGCATGGGCTTCAAGGACATTAGCACTGTTGAGGACATTGCCAAGCACTTCCTCGGCGATTACCTCAAGGACTTTTAAGGTTATGTAGTGCTTTCTCAGTACGGTTGCATTGGGACTTGTGGGACAAAGGAATGCTATTTGGAGCTAAAGATTTGGTCAAGTGATAATTTTGAGACTGGTATCGCACGGGAATACTAGATGATCATGGTTTGGTTCAAAATAGTGTCTTTCAACACCTGAGCTAGTTAGTCTGTGCTGAGGCTACTGCCGCTAAGCTTAAATACTGCCTCGATGCTCATCATTAAGATGAACACCGAGACGGTCCACTGCTTAAATCATTGATTAGTTGTATCTTTAAACATCCTTCAAGACATTGCACCCATATGACTCGTAAAAACATGAAATATCATTGGAGAGGTTTGCTCGCTTCGTCGCCAACGTTGGCCGGTAAACCCATCTCGCTTTCGTCTGTCCTCTTACTGCCTTAATATTAGCACATTAAAGACACAATAACTCTTGGATGCTTGGATATAACCTTTATCAACAATCGATAGTCTTGATACTAAAAGACGCCACATAAGCGGTCAATACGTATGTCGCCGAGGTCAAATCCGGATTTGAGGCATGAGGAAACGATTATAAAAAGGCACGTCTCTCTCTCTTTCTCACCATAGAATTAAAGGCCTCATCATCATAATCTTTAGACAAAATATTATTGCGTTATTTATACTTTCATTCCATCGCAGATGAGTTTCTGGGATGACCCTGCTTTTGCTGGCGTGCAGCGCCGGCTACGGGAGCAAGCTCCAGATGAGCCAACTATCAAACAGTCTGTGGGAAAGATCGGTCTGACCGAGGATCAGCTCAAACTTTACCAAGACGAGCCCCCCAAGTTTACAAGTTGGGATGGCTTCTGGTCTGACCCAGTCTTCAAAGATGTTACAGGCAGACGCGTACCTGTCCCTCCAGGCGAGGAGCGTGAATTTTGGAAGTATGAAGTCGATGACTCTGTTTCTATCGCATCCCTGTTTCCCAGCCTCCAATCTTCCGCCTTTGGACAAGTTGCCTTCCGCAACTCGGCCGTTGAGTGGTGGTCTAGGCCCATCCATGACCAACCGGCTGGTCTGTACCTGCGGACCGAGATTGAGTTCAACGGCCTGTTGGATGAAGTTTTCACCGTCTTTAAGCAATTTCTAGGAGATGCTGCGAAGCCCACACTGCGTCTGTCAGCATATCTCGGTGTTGCACAGGTTCCAGATGGAACTTATGAAGCCGATGGCTTGACCTTTTCGGGTTCTCTGCTTGGCCTTAGAACACCCATGCCTCCGGTGCTGGAACTGATCACTGTTCTGTCTGTTGGAGTGGAGGTCAATGTTGGAAAAAGAAATACCATTGCAGATGTTGTATCGCCCACATCACCGGCCAAATCCCAGAATCTTAGTTGGGCCATCTTTGGCGATCTTCATGTCATGATTCCTGGTCTAACCGGTCCCTTGTTGCTTGCATACAAGGCAACGCTGCTGGAAACGTCTCTAAAATTCAACATGACAATTCCAGGCGACGGCAAATGGCGGAACCCACTCGGTGTTGAGTCCTTGATTGTGAGAACCAATAGTCAATACCACGTGCAGATTGCTGACCATTGTGCATAGTTTGATGAAGCTCTGTTCTCAGTCAATCTTCCATTGCCAAAATCTGAAGGCGCAGAGAGCCCTTCCAAAGCCCCCGAAAAGCCTGATGACAGTGCCAAAAGCAGCCTCCAGAAACCTCCTTCTGGGTCATCTGCACCTCCGACGGGAGACTTGGATGCTTCGCTTTCATTTGCGGTCTCCGCTAAATGGAAAACGTCAAGCCTCGGGACTCTGAGTTTGAAGGGTGTAGTTTATAAGCTTTACCCAGGTAGAATGACCAATCTAAACGTTACAAGATGCGGTGCTAATTCAAAATAGATAACTCATACCTTTAGTGCACTCTTGAAAGGTTGACGTGGAGTGATATCAAGAAGCTATTTTCTGATATCCATGGCCACGAGCCCGAGAACTCGGATCATGAGATAACCTGCGAGAAGATGACGATCAGGATATCCAAGGCCGAATTTATTCTCACGGGCGCTCTGATAATCAACGACAGACACTTGGCTCAGGCTACAATTGGGATTACCTCAGCTGGTCTTCTTATCAAGGCTGATGTTCATGAATGGAAAATCGATGATGGATACATTACAATCAACGATGCCTCCCTCAGTCTCATGATCGGCAAGAAAAAAACAGATGCTCCAGCTAAATCTGAAGGAAAGGATGTTGAGAAGGGAATCCCCCAACAAGGCGCCTGGAGTGGCGGGCTCGAGGTTACCGGACATGTCAAAATTCAGGAGGGTGTAACCAAACCCATTGATATCCAGGTGACTCTTGTTGCTGGTAAACAGAACGGCCAATTCTTCTGGGTCGTTTGTGGGCAAATGGAATCAGATATTTCACTAAGAAATTTTGTCTCATCGATCGATGAGAAGTCGGAGCTCGACATTCGCCTGAAAGCCGTGTCACTGGTTGCGTCAAGCATCAATGACCCCAAGTGTAGTGTCAACTCCAACGGATACGTTATCAGGAAAGGCAAGTATTTCCCTAACCAATTGTATAAGAAAAACTATTGACACGAGAAAAGGTTTCTTTTTGTGGGCAACTTTGCAAGAGGTTCCCTTCATCCAGATGGGTGGATCAGTCAAAGCACCGCAGCCGGGAGATTTGACGCAGCTCTCTATTGGGTGGCAGAAAGGATCCAGTCTTAGTGTGTCCATATTTTTGCCCAGATCGTTGAAGGTGAGCTCAAAGATGATATTGAATATTGACCTCGCTAACAGCTGATAATTTGCAGATTGACATTGGCCCACGATTTAGTTCGACCAGATTTGAACTTCAAGTTGGTCATATGGGCCTGACCTTTGTCGGCGGCTTCCAAGTTCGACTGGATGATGAGAGTGAATGGCTCAAGTTCAGTCTTAGAGCCAAGGTGGATCCTAAAGAGCTGGATGGTCAACTGTAAGTTGGGCTCTACGAATCGAATGAGACTCCATGGACTAAATCTTTTATCTAGCGTGTTTGAAGGGAACATCAACAATCCTTTCAACCTGAGCAAGCAAATTACGATTGGTAAGACCTCACTCAACCCCGCATAAATCACAGGGCTCAATATCTAATTATCATATAGGCCCTAAACTTGCTATCGGCCTCAAGGTCAACTGGGTTCAATTGGCATCCACCGGAATGCCGATGGGAGCCGGCTTTATGGGGCGCTTCTACGTTGGCGAGACCAACGACGTCAATTCTTATGAAATGGCCCTCTATTTGTGCGAGAACCCAAAAGACATGTTGATCAAAGTAAAGGCCGATTCCTTGGATTACTACAAGCTCATAGAGTTTGTTGCGGCTGTAATGGACAAGCGAGTTCCAAAAGTGGATACAAAGCTGCTCGAGTTCAAGGATGTCTTGATCTATGAGAGCTTGGGTGTCGATTTTGGGGGAGACTACTATCCTCCAGGCTTCCGCTTCCGCGGAAAGATCATTGTTTTCGACCACGAAGCGGGCATGGACTGCTCTCTTACCTCCGAGGGCTTCCATCTTCAAGCTTGGATGCAGACATTCCAGCTGGGCCCTCTGAAACTTGGTGGTAACGCCACGCTGAAAGAGAGGCCAGGCGTGACTTTCGCCCTTTTGGAGATGGAGATAAACTCGAACACACAGAGATTCTTTCTGACGGGCTTTGTTGAAATCTTTAGCCTCCGGGCATCCATTGACCTTCAGATGCAGTTTCTCCCGACGCCTATATTTTATTTCGATTTCGAACTCCAATGGAGTGATTTGCTCATGATCAAGGCTAAGGCTGAGATGATCAACAAGGCAGAACACAAGAGCCTCAGTGTCACAAAGAAGATTGCAAATGCAGACTGGACCATTGACGTTCAGATCGAGCAGCATATAATTCAAGAGATGATCAAGACAATGCAGAGAGCTCTCAAGGAGCTCCACGAAGCTATTCAGAACAAGCTCAACAGCGCCCAAGGCGCAGTCGCGGAAGCTGAGGCGAAATACAAGGCCGAGATTGAGAAGATGCAAAAGATCCTCTTCGACAAGCGTCTCGCCTATAAGCAAAAGAACGATGCGCTGGATGCTGAGATCGCCGCACTGGATAGGGAAACGTCAGAGAAGAAGAGATTCTACCAGCAGGGCCTTGATGAGGCAAACATCCAACAGACAAACAAGATAAACCAAGTCCAACTTGAAGGGGACGCAAAGATTGGTGCTGCAAAAGGCAAGGTGGACACAAGCAAGACCAAGCTGCAGAATGAAGAAGGGAAGGGTGGTAGGGACCAAGACAATGCACTTTCAGATCGGGAGCGTTCAAAGCAAGCCTTCATGTCTAAGTTTGGCGATGCCGAGGATGCCATCAGACGAGCTCAAGGCAGCGTCGGTCAAGCGCAGCGTGAGTATTGCCGCGATTCACAATATCCGTCCATCTCATACAATATCTTACTCTTACAGGTTCTGTGGATTCCATCAACGGAAGTATCGATGATTTGACGTACCAGCTGAGCCACCTATCCTGGAGAAACTTCTATCGCGGACCGGACCTGGTGAGTGTAGCAATTTGATATTCAAGATTTATTGCTAACTTCTTTCCAGAGTATTCAAATAGGAGGGCTTGGGGTTGCCTTGGGTACGGCCACAGCAGCGTTGAGCACTGCAAAGGCCGCCTTGTGGGTGGCAGAGCAGGTCATGACGTCTGCGCCGTTCAAGGAACTACAGGGTGCCATGTGGCGAGCTAGCCAGGCATTTGACTCGATCAAGGCTTTGGTAGCTAGGACACTGCAGCTCGCCCGCGAGCAGCTTGCAAATGCCATGGAGCTGCTGTCTGTGGCCGAGGCTGCGCTGCAGGGAGACCTCGACAAGGCTCGCCGAACATGCAAAGAAGTGGTTGACAAAGCCCAAAAGCTATGCGATGACTACGCGAGAGATCAAAAGCACACAGCCGACATCCTGCAGCGCCAGCTTCAGGCATTGAAGAATAGCGTTGAGAGCAGTGCTGTTACGGCAGCCGAGGGTGCGCTCGAAGTCGCCAAGAATAACAACGTTGCCTTCAAGGCTGCTCAGTTGGGTCTGGAGGCTGTCAAGCAAGTCGAGGGAGCAGTTTACAACTCTCTCAATGAGCTCATAACAACTGCCGGAACCCTCTGCGACATCAGGGAGGCTAGGCTAAAGGGCACGCTGACTGCGAACAAAGCCGACCAAAAGCCATTCAAGATTTACTTGGCAGGCACGGTCATTAGAAGAGACTTTACACTTGACTTGGAATACACACCTGGTGAAACTGGGGCATTCCTGAAGAGCATGAGCAAGTCTGCCATTGAGAAACTCAAATAAACGAGATGGCCTGAACTCGGGGCGGTCGCGAACTGGACAGTACTTCCGCAGCGGCGAGATGCTAAGGTGGAGATTTGATGTAGGAACTGTATACAATAAGATTCCTTGTGTTGCCAAAATAATTTATAAGCTTGCCTCATCACCTAAGGTGATTGCATGCCGTCTCACCTCCGACGCGATAGTGACTAAAACCCAGTATTGGTAAGTAGGTAGTTACTGCGGCAATATACGATTTGGAAAGCTAGACGGAAATTACGATATGTCCATTTTGAGGCATGCACGGGTCATACTCCCGTGAATGTTTGTACAAGTACGTTCCAAAGTACGGAGTAACCCGGGGAGACGACAGCGCTGGACGACAGCTGTCCGTTCTGGTGTGATGATGAAAAGTCATTGGACAAAGATTTACAAACGCCAGATGGTGATGTTGTTTTTTACCCTAATACTAAAATTATTAACAAGAGGAAGGAAAGTTTCCATTTTTATTCTATAATCTGATTAGGTTTTTTTGATGTCATGGAAAGGTTTAACTGCATTGCTGGTTGCATGGACGCCAAATGTAGCAATGACAGTGATGGTAGACTTTTGTCCCCTCAGTTTAGTAAGACAAGCGGATTTAATTTTAACCTCTTTGTCAATTAGTTTGTTATTTAACTGACTTATTCTGAGGGAAAGGAATTTCTAGGTAGGCTAAATATCCTCTTGATGTAACTTGGTGTACACTGTCCATCCACAAGAAAGAAATAAAAAAAAGATAACTATTCCTTGACATTCTAGTTCAACTAAGCTCACTGGTCGTCCTCAACTATACACATGGGTCACTTAACACACATACGCGGCGCGTTTGACCGTGATCTTTCGCCCATTGAAAGTTGACCCAATGTTGACGTTGTAAACTTTGTCATCATTCCCTTCAAAGAAGGTGCTGATCTCACAATTGAGTATATCACCATCAAAGCTGCAAGAAAAAGCGCCCTAGACAGAAACTTATGTTAGTATTGTTTTGTTGTTGTTCTTAAAACACTTTCCAATAGCAGGTTCAATGCACACAGTAGTGTGCAAGGAAGGTTTGACATGCACCAAATAAGACAGTGTCTAGAAGACGAGTGTCACATACCCAGTTTCCGCTAGTAAAATCTCGGGGTCCGTCTGCCAGCGTCATCACTGACACCCCGGTGGTACGTGCGAAAGCCCGCCATGCATTCAGGGACATATCTGTGATTGGCTGCCGAGAGTACTGGTAGATATCGAAAGCATCTGCACGGTTCGAGTCCGAGACCCAGACCAGCTCGTTTTTTGAGTTGTGACCGACGTACTTGTCATTACTACCTCGAAGCTGGAAGAATGTCTAATGCAATATTAGCGTTCAGTCTTTCTCTTATGTTAACATCTTTTGATTGAATCTCGGTACTCACACACGTAACAACCTCGGTGGCCGTGACGGAAACAGTATCAACATCAGTGACGGTGGCCGTTGCAGTTGAGCTGGTGGTGATTATCAGGGTCTTCGTCACGTGAATGGTAGTAGGAAGTACTTTCGTCACAGAATCGGTAATTGTTTGGAAGTTGCTTATGGTGGTTGCTTTGTGAACTGTACGGGTCGATGTCAAGTAGGTAGTCTGCTTGGATATCATAGTGGTTGTGGGTGTCACAGTGATTGTCTTCTTCGAGGTGCTGAGCAATTTTAGTTAGTACAAATAGGCCCTGGGCGACTGGAGTTCGAATTTCACTGACTAGGTTATGGTTGATGCTGGCAGAGTGGCCAATCGTTTGCTCATACCAAGCTTAGAGCACGCTGAGGCGTAGGCAGACAGGCTTCTACAAGCTGATGCATACTTCGGTATCGCCGGTGCAGCTAGTTTAGTGACAGGGCAAGTGGGACTACCATTGTTTAGGTCGCGCTTTTCTGGGAACCTCGTGGCTGTCACAACAGAAACAGTAGTTGTGATTGTTGGTTTCTCTATCTCCTGCGATGCTGCTGGTAAATACCTTGCTCATTAATTGACATAACGGTGCACGACATACTGTAGTGGTGATTTCCATTGTAGTGGTTTCCGTATTCACAATGGTAGACACAAATGTGGAATACAATGTCACTGTGTCTACTTCTGTACTAATGATAGGCACCATGTTGGTCGTCGTTTTGGTATGTGTTAAGAAACTTGTAATAGTGTTTGTTCTTGTCGAAGTCAGTCGTACCACGCTCGCCGTCTTCGTAGTTGTGCTCGTAACCACTTTGGTTCTTTCGCTCGTTGTTAGTATCTGCAAACATGCAGCGACATGGTAGCATGGAATGAGGGTTTCGGGGGCCGTACTTTGCGCATGGTGTTACAGTGGTCACCAGAAAGGACGCGCAGTCTTTCTTAGCACTAGCCAAGGCATTACCATATCTGGAGGGTTCTTGGGAGACCTAGTATAATCATTAGTTCAATCAATACAGGAAGGTAATCGGTAATGCCAATGGCACGTACGGCCTGTAGACATCGATCAGGCCCATATCCATTTCCATTAGGAATGGCTAGCGATCTGCCGAAGAAAGTGGCCAAGAGGAGGAAAACGGCATGGCTTTTCATTTTTGATACGGCGGTATCAGTTAAAATCAAATCAGTTGATATTTACTGGAATGCTTGATTGTCGAAGCTACAAGAGGGTCGGTCGCATGTGCCATATTTAACTTCAATCCTCTGAGTTGTCATTTGGGCCACCAAGTCCGAGCAACTGAAGGCTGAATTCCGCCACAGGTACTGATGCGAGCTACATCAGCCACCAACAAACACATGGCAGGTTGTTTTCTTTTGTCTCATGAAAAGTTCAATACAGGCCGCAGGGGTTAGAAATGTACACTGCATGAGTATCGCATGTAGAGATACCTCAGTCTCATGCTTTCTTTCGCGTGTCTCAAGGTACTCTACTCATTTCATAATGCTTTTTTCCTTGATAGATGCCCCAGATTAGCCCAATAAAAAGAACAACTAGCCACGCCAAACCTATCAGAAGCACGCTTCCCGAATACTCATGCAGTGTACATTTCTAACCCCTGCGGCCTGTACACAGATCACACTATTGACCTTAGCGCAGGATGTGAATTAATGAAAAGCCTCAGTGGGGAAGCTACCGTATGAACTTCAAGACAATGCAATTTCTTGGCATTCATGAAACATGCACGGATCGTCATTGGGATCTAACCCCTCTGCTCCAAAAAAAAAAAAGTCAGCCAGCCACGATTATTAGACGTGTTTTTGTTTTTATCAAACTACTGTTTTTAGACGCTGATTCTTGACTGTGAGTGGATCATTTTACCCTCCTTGCATAAGCCACGAGTAGAAGACGAGACACGCTCAGCTGGTGCCTGCTTTCTCAAAGGCCGAGGCCTCAGAAATGGTGACTGCCAAATAATCGAGCGCGAATGATGTGCCGTTCTCTCCGCGCAATTATCCACACACATCACATGAGTAGCAGAAAACGCAGCCCCACAGCTCACAATTTGGCCCACTATATCGAGATAATTGATTGGTCTTTTGTGTGTGAAACATTATCATCCTGATGGAGTATCAGACCATAGCGCTTCATAATCCCTAAATTGGGTTGCCGCGACAATCCGTTTGCGAAGCCCCATTCGTTGCCGTCAGTCTTACACTCCACCTGCCGTTGAACATGCATGACCACATCGGTTGTATTTGTCACAATGTCCGAGATGATTCAAGCCTGGCCTCATCTCACTCGATCTTGATTATGAGAGATATGTCACAGATGGGATTTTAGATTGATAGATGTTTAAAAGTAGTCAAATGAAATATTCCGGATGTTTAATTGGCCCTCTTTGGTAAAAATAAATCTATAGCTGACTTGAATAATTGATGTTAAATGATCTCTATATCGGATGATATTGATGCTCAACGCGCCGCGTGAATCCTTTAACAGCCTTGCTGACGTCATTTTTAGCCTGCAGAACAGAGTAGTATTTATTACTTAAAAAATTGAGGCCCTGAGTTATTTATGATGCCTGACGCAGCGCCGACTCAGCAAAATAAAATGATGGCATATGCTTATTGAACACGCTGGTTCTTCAAAATCAAAGCAGTCATCACATTCCGACAGCTAACTAAGGCTGGAATCAATCCAAGATGGCAGATATCTTTTCTAGCACCGTGGAGGTGATCAAATTACTTCATGATGCTATCAACATGGTAAAGGTAGCAGCCGAGGCTGGAAAGACAGTTGGTCAATTGGTATATACCAACCCTACTTTACACGACTCATACCAACCAGCAAGCGCTAATTTTGTTGAAAATGCTAACCAGAGGGAAGAAGCGGCCAGATCTATCGAGCACATTGATGGTGTTAAGAAACTCCTCGATAAGACTGCGCCTGATGACGAAGTAGATGCAGTGAAAAAAAGATTGGAGGAAGAACTGCTCCCAAAAACCAGCAAAGGGTACCAGGAGATAGGTGATAAGCTACAAGGCTATATCGTTGATGATGAGCCGGATTGGAACAAAGTGTCAAAAATATGGCATCATGCTTGGAAAGGAGGACAATGGGCAAAAGATGAAAGCGATATTCGTGCCATGATGGATGAGATTCGTGGCGCAGACGTTAGAATTTCCGAGTAAGTCCAGGATGCCGCGCCTCGATGCCGTGCCTTGGTAGCTAACGACGAGTCTAGCGCCCTGCAACTACTCAACTCCCATGTCCAGAAACGTACTCTGGAAGCTCAAAAGAAGATGAACTATAAAATCGAATCGGACAGATCCGTTCGAATCATCGAAAAGCTTCACGCCCAAACAGAGCCCAATCCCAAAAGTTTCCTGGAGAATCTCAGTAACAGCCCTCCAGATTGGATTCTGGACGAGGAACTTTATCAATCTTGGCAAAATGATACTTCACCTACTCGGGAACGATGGCTATGGATTGTTGGTGAAGCTGGAGTCGGGAAATCTCACTTGGCAACGTTTCTTTTCAACCGGCTCAAAGATATCGACATCTACGCGAAAGCTGTTCATGAAAGTGTAGAGAGCTTTGATGACTGTATGTGTGAGAGAAATACGGACTTTGAGAACCCGGAACGAGTGGCCTCCGCCATCTACTATTGCAGATACGACAGTGAGGACAGTGAAGAGAACGACGGAGGCACGCAAAGCACTAACAGAATTCTTGAGTGTTTAATACGTCAGCTCCTTGGGACTCTTTGGCGCACTGACCCAGACAAGGTCAAGACAATGATAAAAAGAGTCGAACAAGCGGTGGATCGATATGAGACTTCAAACACAGTCTCCATGCATTCCATCCTAATGCTTGTATCGACGCATTTTGATCGAGTTGACCTTGTCATTGATGGGCTTGACGAACTCTCAGAAGGCGCCTTTACAAAGCTCAATGATAGGCTAAGAACCTTGGGCTCTCCAAACATATCATTCGTTGTAACATGCCGACGGGGATTTTTCCAAGGCAGGAACCAGAGACCGCCGCGATTTATCAACGCAGATAACAACGAAAATACTATCCAAACCTTTGTGTGCCGCCATCTGGGGCGAGCGACATTAACTGACTCATTTGGTGGCGAGATGGAAGCTTGGAGAAGTGACACACCAAGAGCCACTATGGAAGGATATGTTCGCAGGATTATCCATATCGCTGATGGAAACTTTCTCTGCGCCAACCTTCTAGTGCAACATTTGAACAACATGATCCCGGATGAGTGGGAAAGCAGCCTGAGTGATTTTACAGGAGGGCTCCATGACCTCATTGCACAACTATTCCGTCGCATCAGCAACTCAGCTCCGGAGTATGAGCAAAATATAGGACGCGAGGCATTGAATTGGGTAACGTACACCAGGGGATCGTTGACGCTTCAGCAACTCCAATACGCTCTATCATACTCCATCTACGGCGACAGAGAGCACGTGAACCAGTTCACCAAGTTTGGGCTACTCAAAGCAACTTCTTTTTTGTTGTCCATCGGGGCGTCTTCAGAGCCTGTATCTGTTCATAAGGTCATCAAGGATTACAGCGAAACTGGAAAGGCCAGTGACTACAAGGCTGTTCATGGAACTATTGCCAAAACCTGCCTGGGGTGTCTTTTTGACTCGGATGAGAAGGCTGGTACCATAGAGCAGTGGAATAAGGCCGTCCGAGAGTCTCCTTTCATTGATTATGCAGCTTCAAACTGGGGTTGGCACCTGGAAAAAGCCGAGGACAACCTGCCCAAACAACCGTTCGGACGATTAGACCCGATGCAGCTGCTCAGAAACGATCCACACCTCGACTCAATGACTGTTGGGGTTCTGCCACAGCTTAGAGATTTGGGGATATGGGAAGAGGACATGTGGAATCTACTGAAAACTCGAACCCCTCCAATTTCTGCTCTGCACATTCTCGCCCTTTTCAATCTCTCCGAGACGGCCGAGGCCTGGATACGAGAAGGTAACTCTGTGGAGGGGTTCTATAACCCGTCGAAAGGCCAGACAAAAGTCTCCCCTCTCTACATTGCTGCAGCCAGGGGCAATATCGAAATGATCACCATGCTGTTAAAGCATGGGGCAAATCCAGCGTACCTCAACGGTGATAAAGTATTGACCGCGTTTCATATTGCTGTGAAGGAAGACCGACAGAGGGCTGTCGCGTGTTTGCTAAAGAATTCTACACCAAAGCAGCAGTATGACATGGTATCTCTGAAGGGCCCGGCCGGTCACGTTCCACTTGTCAGCGCCTGCGGTGGTTTGGCTGGCCCTGGCAATCTCAAGATTGTCAAGCAGATTCTCGAGGTGATGGAAGAGATGCCAAACGGGTTGGATCTTTTACTGCACCGCGGCGGGCCAAAAGGCGCAAATACTCTGCACCGCGCAGCGGAGGCAAACGAACCTGAGATAGTCAAGGCGCTCTTGGCATTTCCTGGAGGAGGCAGATTAAGGGAAAGCCGAAATTACGGTGGCTCTACACCATTAGTTAATGCGGCATCATGCTCTTGGAAGAGACCAGTAGAGGCTATTCAAGAACTCCTCAAAGCGGGATGCGACCCCAGGTCACAGAACAATGGGGGATTGACTGCTCTTCATGAAGCAGCTTGTGTGGAGGGAGAAATTGATTTGACCAAAACAGACGGGCTGAGAGTTCTCCTCCCAGTATCGGATCTCTCCATCGAAAACATGAGAGGAAGAACTGCATTGCATTGTGCGTGCAAATTCGGTCGCCCGCATCATGTGGCGGTCATGGGAGAACGTTTGGACAAAACTCCAAAGATCTGCTTCATGAAGGACAATCTTGGCTATACCGCGCTTGGTCTAGCGGCAAGCTACCCAGATAATGACCACAAGCGCACAGACAGGGTATTTCGAGGGAGAATGGGATGCGCCGAGCATCTTATCCCAAGGATGGGCAAAGACATTGGTAAAGATGACATAGAGCAACTGCTCTCAACAGCTCTAGAAAGGAACCAAGGTCGAGTACTTGGTTTGTTACTGGATTATTGTCCGAGAGCAAAAGCAATGTTTGAGGTGGGCGAGCCACCGCTTCAAAAAGCAGTTGGTTCCGGCGGCAGCAGCGTCGTTGAGGCTGTGGCTGCTAGATATGACACCGACGGGCTTAGTCAGTTGCAGAAAAAGGATCTTCTTGCCCAAGCCATGAAATCAGGCCACGTTGGAGTGGTCAAAAGGCTCATTAATCAAGGCGTCAAACTTGACGGGAAGATTGGAGCTGGATCGACGCTCCAGTGGTGTGCCGAGTTGAATAACGCAGAAATGGTAGATACCATTTGGGCTCGAATGCCGGATCAATTGATGCCTGCGGGAGAGAACGACGAAGTTCTTTCGTTTGCATCTGCACGGAACCCAGTGAGGAGACTGTGGGTTGAAAAGGGATTCCTCCCCGATGAGAAACCCAAGATGATCGAATGCGTGCGCTCCGAAAAAAAGGAACTAGCGGTGGTGTTCGGGGACGAGCAGACTGAAGCCCAGAATATCGCTACAGTTGGTCACAAGACCTGCCTGGGAGTATACAATGGTATTTACTTGGAAACAGATGCAATACCCGCAGATGCAAAAAGTGAGTGGGATTTGAATACAACAGACTTTGATAAAGCCTATCAAAATGGGTTTTTAGAAAGTAAAGATGCTAATTCTGTGATATATAGTGCCCATTTCAAAGGTGGACGTGCATATCACGGGTAGAGATCATGGATGGTCAAATCATGCAACAAAGCATCCCGAGGATAAAGGCACAATAAATGGGAGCAAAACTCAATTCTCCGTTGCTATCAATCGAGGTAATCCTACCAGCGACTGGCGTTGGCGATATCGACTTTCTAACAAGGCCTCACAGGTGGTCATATGACAAAGGAACTTGAGATTTCAGCCAATGTGCTCAGCACACGAAACTGGACAAACTTCAAGCTAACTTGGGATGGGGTCCAAGGGTAAGAATGAGTGGCAAACCATGTGTTCTAGTTCAGAAGACTAACTGTTAAAAGTTCCCATGCTAGTGCCCCAGAAAATATCCCTTTGGCGAGAAAGACGACTCAAGCCGAAGTCAAGGATTTTGTCAATTCCGTCCGTCGAGGGGATCGGATATGTATTTTTGCCAAAGCTCAATCATTCGGTTCGGAGTGTTGGATTCAGCAGGCGAGTATTGTGGTATGCTATGAAGACTAGCTAGCGAAAATGTCTTTGCCAGGCAACAGATCAACTTGTGTATCAAATGCGAAGACTCCAAACTTTTCATGTTATTTTTTCAAGTACATCGCCCGCCAAATAGATTCCAGCCAAACCAAACCCGATACCACCTAAAATATCGCCGCTACTGCGCTACGGAGAATTTTTGATTTATTTCTTCAATGTATTTACTTGCTTTGGAGATTTGGAATTATCCTTAGCCAAAGAGTCAATTGTTGTAATTACACTAGATAACATTGATAAAAGAAATGAAACCATGAATGGTTTTAGAATTTCCAGACTGTATCGTAATTGTTTCCCAATGGCATACCAGCACCATGGATGCTCATGTTTAATTTCATTAAGCCCCAGGTGTCTCGTATGACACGTCAAACAACCTATGACATGGAATTTGACACATTCAAATCAGCGTGTTGCTAGGTGAACCAGCGCCTCCATTACTAACAGGTTCCGGTCCCCACAGCGATTTCATAACATAAATAATTACGCCCTTTTGCTCCCAGATGTAGTGTAAACTACCGCTTCTTCTTCAACTCACGATGCGGCTGACATGCAAACTTGCTTTAGTCTCCCTGCAGGGATATGGCCTGCTGGGAGCCCGAATATGCCGTACCACTTCCACTACGTTGGCCTCTATGACCACATCTTCCACTCTGACCTCAATGTCCTCTGCTACGGACGTTTCGAGCATTACCACGACGAAGACTTCCACCACGGATATATCAAACACCAATCCAACAACGTTTAGTACAAGCACTACCGCAACGTGTATTCAACATGACTGTTCCGCCTGCTCTGGGTCAAGCTGCCCGCCAATTGGATTGTGCCCTGGCCCCAATTGTATAACGGGTCCATTTTGTCCCTGTCCCACCACAACTACTGTCAACGTCGTTCAACCGGAGATTTATAAATGATCACATGTCAGCCATCAGGGTATCATCTTGACAAAAGTGTCATCTGGTGATGCTCTTCGGGTTGGGAGTCTGTTTTTATCCCTTAGAGTGCGATCCGACTGCACTGAGGTACCAGACAAAATTCACTGCTGGCTACAGGCCTATGAATTCAAAATGTGGTATTTTCTAAGGGATCTAGATAGCAATAATACTATTTATAATCCTTTTATATAAATTATATTATCCTATGTTCCAATCCTATTTTCTTTTTCTTGTCTGAATGTGGCGGGGTACGCGTGTGTAGTCTTGCTGCACTCAAATGGATAGCAGTTCTCTATGAGCAGAGTGAAGAGAAATACTCTTGATTTACGAACAGAGAGTCTTGGTAGTCAGACCGGGAAGCGGAACATGCCGCCATAATGGACTGGGAACTCTTCATCGCAAAACAAATAATTGCCTATCGCTGAGATTAACCCCATTCATGTTCACAGCAGGAGCTGTAGGATTGACCCAGAATCTCCAGGTGCAAGTGAAGGCTGATAAGTGTAGCGATAGTGTTGAAAGACTGAATGTATTCACGCCACTTGGCCGCGGTGATAACTTTAGATTAATGCGTATAAATCCAATTTAACGCGAAATGCAATGTCATTATCTGCATGCAGCTGCGGCAGAATGATCTCGTTGAACAAAGCACTCGTGACGTTGTCCCACGAGGCGAGACGGAACACAGATCATGCGATCGTAGCTGAATCGCATTCCACGGAACGCGCGTGAGACTACCCTGCTTATTGAAGCTAATTTACCCACCCCCTTAAATATCCTTGTCGCAAACCCTGTAGGTGGCTGGGACTACAATGTACACTGTCTTGAATTCTTGCTCAATATTGACTAAAAAAAACCTCCTTCCAAAGAGTAAATCTGTGTAGATATTCGAGATATTTTTGTTTAGGATCTCAGAGCATGAACCAGCCCCATTCCTGTTTTGGTCTCGGTTTTAGATATCACATGGGAATTTTTCTAGTTGTATCGGAGATGTTTTGCTGGCTTGATAAACAGTGGGGAGAGGGTAAGACAGGCACCCATCACGTATTTTCTCCCCCATCATCCCATGCCAACAGTTTAGTGGTCAAGGCGACATAAAATTTGCCATTCGGCAATCAGGTGACCGAGTCCCAGCTCCAGAGCCCCCTGCAATTCCTAGAATTACTAGCTACCCTAAAGTCAACAATTTGACGTGGTATCACCTATGCAAAATTTATATATTTTAGACTGACATACACAAATTCGTTATTTCAAGCTTGGATCTTTTTGTATTTTGCAATATTGAATTACTTATAATATTTTTGTTGGATGTGATAGCTAGCTTTATGAGTTTTATCATGTTACTTAATTGGCGCCAGATATTCGTGACACTCAGTGGATCATGGCTATCAAAGGCCAGCTTATCTGATAGCACAGGATACTGGGAATAAAATTACGAATAAGGCTTTTGATCGGCTACCGAGAAAGAGATGAAGAAGGATAGACAGAAAGCGGAACGTTGCGGTCTGTATTTTTAAAGTGAGGTCATCTACGAAACGCAAAATCAGCCGGTACGAAGCTATGGTCGCGAAGGCCAACGTGCGAACTTACCCGCTAATAAGTTGAAGGCTGCCTCCTGTACAATTTATCATGTCAAGATGGGTATAGTTGGCCTGGGCAGGTATATAAGACGAGAGGCATGGATGATGGGGTTTTTGTACTAATTGTTTCCTTCCTAGAAAACAGGATAACGAGAAAGAGCAACAGAACATTGAAGAGTACGAAGCTCATGATGAATGACAAGGCTGTTCTGATTAAATAAAGGTCATAGCTGAGACCCACTATCCCCCCCCCTGGTAGACCTCACTGTGAGGGATCCGCCAAGAATGAAGGCGTCTCCCACTGGCCGTATTGTTCTACCCTGTCGCTGGTCAGTGCCCAGTTGCTTCCAAACAATGGTCTCGTCGATCATTAGTCTAAGCGGCGAATGAAGCCACCTTCCAGCTTGCTGCCTGTTTCAATTTTAAGATTTTCCTTAGCTATTTATTCCCGTTCTCATGATGCCGAACACGTGCTTCATTGCTGTGCGGAAGACTGGGTTGGTCACCTCAGCGCGGTGTGGTATCACGTGGACTCTAGGTTTGGTTCGGATTTTTGCAACAATGAAACAAATCATTATCCCTTGCCTGATCACGATTCATACTTTTCTCTGAATACCGTCACGCCCAACGATGCATCTCATAAGAACAAACAAAGATGCGTGTATTCTGAGCCCAGGGTTTGCCTTTCTGTCTTGGCGTGTGGAGATTCAGGATGTGGAGACACGGCTCCGGTAAGTGGGAGCGAAACCTTACTCATAGAACCCTTCGATTGCCCGGGCTTCTCCGTCAGAGACCAATTCAGCATATTTCAGAGGAATAGTAATGCAGAAAATCGAAACATCAGGAACGTCCATTGCCCTTCTCAACCCCAACCCAGCCATCTGTGTCAGTGCACTCATGCTTCACCGCACCATCCATACGCAAATTACCTCAGAAGCCAATTTAACCATACCGTTGGAGCGACCGAATTCACGTAATACTCACCTTGGTCACATTCTTTGTTCACCTGCCTTCCTTTTTCACTATCACGCCTTTTAAATCGCCTTGTGAATGACTGGGCGATAACCAATGGCACTCAGTAGCACCAGGCGGATACCTGGTTCGGGAACATCCGTGTTCAGGCCATGTCCCTTCTCCATACCAAGCCTTTCGAGGAGAATAAATACGACTTGAAATCCCCTCAATGTCTTATTCATTTCACATCATAATCTTTCATTAACACTCCTTACCTTTTATATTAAACATTCTCAGTCATTCTTTCCATCACCCAAACACGCCAAAATGAAGTTTTCCGTCGTCTTCACTGTCCTCGCCACCATCGCCGGAACGGCTTTGGCCGCGCCCGCGATGGATAAGCCCGCCGCTGAGGTGCAGGAACGGGTAAGGATCATGGCCTAAGGAAAGACAGCGGCTGCGTTTCAAACAGTTTTGCTAATTTATGAATATAGTCTCAGTGTGTACGTATCCAAACAACATTTGATTGATGATCCGGCTTACTGACAGGGATGGTATTGACAGACCGACCCCTACTGGGTTGTAAGTATCTCCCTCTGATTAGAGAGTGTTTTGATGTTGTAATTTGCTAATGCATTTGATATTTTAGAAGCTGTTTGGTGTACGTACATTGATTTCATAATAGAATGACTTACTGTTGGGCTTGTTTACTAATCTGTATGGTCGTTGTAGCACTGTGTAAGTGTCCTTTCCCACAACAGCCCAAGTTGATTGGTGTGGTATTAATATATCTGCAGTAAACCGACAACCTTTAGGGGCAAACAAAGGGCTTTCAGTCGTTGTATGGAGTTCTCCACCGGAGTTTCAGCTCGACCGGCTGGTTAGCAGGTTACACTTAGGCATTCACATCTAGTTATCCAACTCTCTGGTTTTACGATTTTGGGACACAGCTATCACAGCAGAGTCTTTGAATCAATTCTAATAGGGGTTAGAATAAATCAAATATTCCAATGCCAGAAAAGCTGCGTTATACACGCTATGTATCGCTTAGATCATATTTGGAAGGAAATTTAAGAGAGTCCTGAATTATTTCAGTATTATTGATAGCTGGCAAGGAGTAAAGTGCGTTTGATTGAACTAAAAAGAGGTGGAGGTGAAGAACTTCAGCGGCAAGATATATACACTTCTGTCAGATTAAGACCGTCTGAGTCAATGAGATGTTCATCAGAAGATGAGAAAGGGGAAATGCCAAGTTCTAAGGATGAAAGAAGTTGCAAAAAAATATCTACGTGGGTGAAGTGAAAGCAATTTAACTTGATGGTGTAACTGATGGCTGAGAGATGCGAAATAATCGATCAACGTATATCGCATGAAGTATCTGAGGAATCACGAAGAAGCGTCTTGGATCAATTATGCGTAAATCTTCTAATTCCCAAGCTGAAACGATTATCAACCATAGCATGTTCGTGGGCACTGAGCGTTCGATTAGGATTTTAGCAAGTTCAAACTCATTGGCCGCGGAGGGAACAGGTGTCACATCTAAAATTATCAAGAAAGGGTTGATCCACGTACTTGAGCTAAAGTGGCATTTCAAGGACGCAATTGAAGTGAGATTAAGGCGTCTATGCCGCTGGAGATGTCCCGGAAATGGTACATGATCGTAAGAAATGGTCGAAAACCGGACCAAAATTCTTCAAAGGCATAGCCTCTGTGATCATGTTGCACCGTATGCTCAGTTTTTTTTGTGTGACTCAGCGCCAGTGTTTTGAAGGTTATGATGCGAATATTGCAACTCTATTCGTGGTATACGATCCAAATTCCACATCCATTGAGGCCTCTGATCAGAAACTGATACGGACTATGGTGGGTATGGGAGGATGTGATAGGATTGAATACCAATGAATCACCCAAGTAGGGCAAACTCTGAGCCAAAGATGAGGTATAGGGTATGGGAAGTATGACCAGTACTAGAACAACAGAATGTGGTTGTGGTGTTCTAGGACCCTGAGATGGAGGCCAGAGTCCCGTGAACGCAAAGACACTAGGAACAGCAAGGATAATGCGATAGCTACGAATTTTCTGCCCATGGAACACCTGCAAATTATTTCGAGATGTCTGGGATATCGCAAGTACGCCGGGTATTGTAATGAGATTGAACAAATCCTTTTGTGTTAAAACTTTTTATTGAGGTCGTTCATTATAGAATTAGTTAAAGACAATTAAAAAGACAAATGGCTTCTCATATATGTTTTCGATTTTAATAACGAAATGGGACGCGGCATCATCATAAGGCATGTGGTAAAAAACTTGACCGTTGACTGAGGCCGGTACAAAGTTTCGAGAACCCTTTGGGTTGGGCGAGATGGCTCGTAGTTGCATTATTTTGGTTAATTTCGAAAGGCCGGGAACGAGCTCCAATGTTTTCACCTTGATTGTTATTGACCTCGTGTCAATCATCAATAGTGTCCTTCTCTCCCGAGGAATTGCCCCTACAAGCATAGGATAGCGTATTAAGTAAATCGAGCGGACATGAGGATAGTGAGAATGAACCCTGCGATCTGTCAAAATCACAAGTCAATAACTCATGGATGTCTGAAATGAACACATAAAGCAGATTTTGGGTTAATGAACCCGAAGGAAATGTCTATTTGAATTCGCCCAATTCTATATCACTAGGGGATTCTGACCTCGACGCAGACGCGCCGTTGAAGCTTCTCGCTGGTCTCACTAAATTAGATGATGAATGTTGTGGAGTGGACCTGTCGTTGGAGACTATTAAAGAATTCATTTTGGTTCTGACGCTGCTTGGTTGCTGCGACAACTTTGATTCGTCTAGTGGCTTTTGATAGCCAGCTTGTTGGGAGGATGACACTGATCTGAGGCTAAAATAGGGCCTGAGGGATGGTAGGGAAGCAACTATAAGACATAGGTTGCAGTCGACGGTATTAAAAAGCACTGCCAACACATCAGCCCGCTGTAAAGGTGGTGAAATCCGTATGGCAAAAGCACGAAGACTCACTTAGAACACTAAATGTAACATCATCCCCCTCCATTGCTGATAGAACCGCAAAGTAACGGACAATGGCAATGACGATGTTGAGAATGCCAATAAGGAATGTCGAATACAAGCCGATTCGGAGTGACATTTTCATCTGTAAATTGGTAATAATGAGCCAAGGCAAACAGAAAACTGTTTGTGTCAGTCGTGCTAGTTACAAATGAATGAACCAGGTGCAAAAATCCTTACTCAAGATATCCGTGGCGATGTGAAAGGACCAAGTAATTTTGAAAACAATTTTGGGCTTCCCGGGGAGACAGGTTGAGGAACGAGTCAAATCCCTATTAGTACAGTGGGTTAGAATCATGCATTCGAACCGATGGAAGGAAGCGAAGCACTCCTGCGCTTACCAATTTGTATCAACCGGGAGGCAGATCAACAAATGAACTAGCATACTTGTGACATAGGCACAGACAACAAAGGCAACTACAGCTTGTAGAAGAATTCTCCGCTTCACCACAAAAACGGGGAAAACCTTTAAATACAAAGCTAGAAGCGCCGCTTTTGAAAGGTACAGGGCTGTCAGAAACATAAGGCCCCAAACCCAAAAAATCTAGACAGCAAAATTAGTGAGTTACGGGTTGCGCCAGAGTCGAATATCGTCGAACGAATAAATACCTTCGTAATCAGCATCGCGTCGTGAAAACTTCCATTGAACCCTTGCAGGGAAAGCATTACGTCTTTGCCAAAGGCACCCAGATCGGCCATGGCGATAGTGAGACTGCTGGCAATAATGGCAAACAGTAATGACGCGCACATGAAGGCGTCGCTGTTGACTAATTTGGTCCTTTGGATCCTTAGTCGGAGGTAGAGTCTGGCCGCCACGACGAGGGTGGCAATGCCGATGAGAGTCCATCCCGCCGCCTACCGCGCAATGCCATTGTCAGTAAGGAATTGGACAGGAACAAGAAGAGGCGGCTTCTTACCATGACGGCCTCAGGGCCTGGGCCGCCGAACCACGTCATTGCTACGCGCTAAGATCCAGCACGTATCATTGTTTCAATGGTATGCGAGGCCTATGGAAATCGACCCGAGAAGCTATCGCATCTCAAAAGCGAGACCCATCAGGTTCGGAGACCCGGGCTGCCTTTTGGATCAGGACCCCAATTTATTTATTCATCGGAATATTCGACGTGTAGCTAATTTCCGCCCTGTTAGCCTGACTGGGATGTGAAACCTTGGTGACCGAAACTCCGACCCCGGTCAAAGTTTACTAGCGACGTGACGGGCACGGCCGAGTTAAGATTCATCTCCGTACATGATAAATACGGGAAGAGTATCGATAAAAAAGGAACGGTCATTTTCCGAACAGCTGATTCTTGGACTACATCTTAACAGAAAGGTATCCGTCTGCGATTATCACCGGTCGGAGTTTCGTCCAATGCCAAATCGACTCGGGGGCGATCTGAGGAAATATCGAGATCGGAATATGACCCGCGCTGCCATGCGATCAAACGCACTAACTCGTTTGAAACATTTGCCGATTACCTCAGCTCGCCCTTGTCGCCGCAGCGCCAATGAGCAGCATCCAATTTATACAACGTGGGAGGTGCATACAGGTATAGCCACGAGCAGCATGAACTGCTCGGCACGAGTAGAAGGTCCCAGTCCGGGGTTTATGGAGCCGGAGATGACAGAAAATCTGGGCCCGTGTCGTGGCCGCCCTGCTGAAGAGTCGCTCACTCTTGTGGCCTTCCTGGATAGGCACCATGTTGGACCAAGATGGAGACTGCCGCGCGCTGGGACAGGGATGTGGTGATGGCACCAACGTGGTTCCGATTACTAACTGAACCTTCGTCTCGGCTTGTCTTGCCACATCCCCGACCACTGCATGTTCGCGGCATTTTGTGAGGTGTAGCATCGCTGGCGCACAAGAGAAAGCGCACCAGCTAGCTAGATTTCAATCAATTTAATTTTATCGGCCAACGTTACATCGTCTGAGCGGATAGGGAAGGAAGAAGCATCATCTGCGTTCTGGAAGAATGATGCTAGAATCGCGCTTTTTATCGAGAGTTCCCTAGACCAAACTCTCCTGGGCGGCTACATTACCATAACTATGTCAAGCCAGACATGCCGAGTTGTTAAGCCTTTATGTTGACAATCTATTTCCTAATTCCATGTCTTTACTATTTCTTTTTGGAAATGAGGCCGTAGTTGGGATCTACGGAGACGCAGCGCGGGCGACCGAACGATTCAATCAGTTCGGCAGCGCGACAGATGCGGCAAAAAAGTGAATGACTCAGCGGTCAAAATCAGTCATTCCGAGCCATTTGATCATTCAATCCCGGACAAGGAGGCGTTTCACTATTGGGATAAAACTTGGCATATTGAGGAGCCACTGGCGACAATACATCGATTTCGATTGTTGGATGGACTGCTGTTTGGTGGCCCAAGTGAGCCGATCATCAATCATATGACTGCGTGCTCGCTCGATATTTCCCTGTTTCGCAAATCATGGTCAAAGCCGCCTGTGCCCATATGACGCCATGTGGTGTGTGCGTCTGGGCCTTTCAAATCCGGGGCTTGCAAGAAGCCGACGGCTAGGATCACGGAAGTTTGGGGGGCCAGGGTGTCATGCGGGAGTTGACCCCGGTAAATGGAGGTTGCTGCGCGCCTTTCTGCGGGAAAATAGTGTATCTAGATGATGCTTAAATGCGTAACATGTTGCAAACGGCATGAATCATGATCCTTAAGAGTGTCACAATTAGTCACGAATTTCTGCATTAGGTTGTCTACACGCGGCTTCGGACCTTGCCGACGCCGGCCGAGTTCCCACCCACACTGCCGATCCTCTAATAAAACGACGATGCTGGGTCCCGCAAGCGCCCCAGCAAAAAGGCTTGCGCAAAAGGCACCCTGTGCCTACGCCCTACTCCTAATTCCACGTAATCTTTACTATGTCGTATGGATGAGTCGTACGGATGAGGAAGTTCGTCAATCGAAATGACCTGGACAGCTTAATCTAGAGATGAAAGGGGCCTTAAAATGCAATCATGTGTGATTCCCTATGTATCACAAATGCATCGGAAATTATTAGTTATTTCTCATGTCAATTTGTTTTCTCCGTTCAAAAAGAATTAAAACAGCAGTTGCCTTTCGGATCATTTATATCATTAGCCCACCTTCAGGGTGGTCACACATCTTCATCTGCCCAATTAACTAGAATATTGACAATAGCTGAATGCCCATTCTCAGTCGCCAAGTCCAATGCTGTCGAGTCATTTTTATTCTTCCAGTTTGCATCTACCTCTCCACTTTCCAACAATAGTTTTACTACCCTCTCCAGTCCAAGAAGGGCAGCCCATAGGAGAGGTGTAGCTTCAAAGACCCAGTCTCTCGAGTCTCTAGAAATCCCGTCGACCTTGAGTAAGGAAGTTGCAATTGTTTCGTGACCTTTGATGATGGACAATGACAGTGCGGATAACCCATATTCGTTCTTGAGGTTAACATCGACTTCCCCGCTTCTGACTAGCAGCTCAACTGTGGTTTGATGTCCATTCCTAGCAGCCCATAGAAGCGCTGTCATCCCGTCGTCATCTCTAGCATCGAGATCTACACCATCGTTTTGGAGGAGCAGTTCGCATATCGCGGTATATCCTAACCTAGCCGCCCAACACAGTGCTGTTTGTCCAGAGAACTTGAATCTCCTGGCGACATTAATCGCATTTGTGGCAAGCAGAAGTTGGACCATGGCGACGTCACCGTGTTCAACGGCCCACAACAGAGGCGACTGGCCGACGAGGCGGTCTGCTATATCGGCGTTGACTTGGCCGGTCTCAAGGAGAAGTTTCACAATAGGTAAGCTTCTGTTTGCTGCTGCGTACCAAAGTGCTGTGCGGCCATTCTTGTCAACTGCATCCACAGCAACTTTGTTCGTATCAAGAAGCAATTTGAACATCTCCGTATTCCCCTTTTCAGCAGCATATATCAGCGCGGTGCGATTCTTTGCATCTTTGGTGCCGATTTGAATGTCTCTATCTTCGAGAAGCATTGCCAATTCAGCCATATTGTCGTTTTCCACGGCCCAATATAGTGGCGTCAGACCAAGAGTATCTGCCAGATTGACTTCGGCCTTCTTGCTGTCAAGTAGTAACTTGGCTATAGCTTTAAGACCATGTTTCATGGCGTATGCTAGCGGAGTCAGACCACTATCATCGCGGAAGTTGAGATTAACGCGGCCTGTGCTTAAGAATAGCGCCACCATTTCGACATCATTATTTATGATCGCATATTCGAGCGACATGCGACCTCTATTATCTTTTGTGTTTATATCAATGCCATCTTCTGCGAGCACAAACTTGGCTATTGCCTTGTTTCCAGTCTGAGCAGCAAATGATAGCGATTTCTTATAATTCAAATCCCTGTTTTCAATCTTGAGCATTCCAGATCCAAGGAGGAGCTTGAAACATATTTCATCTCCGGCCTCTGCGGCGTTAATTAATGGTGTTTGACCGCTGATGTCCTTGCTATCGAGAAGTTCCGGCGATAGGTCGGGTTGACCCAGTAACATCCGTAGCAGTCCCGTCAATTTATTACGTGTTGCTATGTGTGCCAAAGTCGTTCCGGGCAGTGGCCAAGGTCTTTTTACCCGTGTAACGTTGTGCAAGATATGTAACCATAAATTGACAAAGTCGGGTGACAGAGATGTTGGACTGAATTTATCCAGAGCCTCACCTTGCGCTATGCCATCGATCTCACTGCTCTTGAGATGGTGAATCCAAGAGTCAACAGCGTAGGAGGTGAAGAGATGTGATTTTACAAGTTGAACTTTCGTAGAAGGTTCTCTGGTCCACTCGAAAGTTGCAATCTCTCGGATATTGAGGTATCGTACGCATGTTTGGAATAACCTATAATGCGACTTCGCAATGCATTGATCAATTGTGTTGTCAAGTAGATTGGTGATGAATTGGTCGCCGCTTAGCTCCAACAGGCCTCCTCGAATGAAAAAGTCCTTGACTGATTGATGGATGAATTGTACAACCCGCATGCTGTCTATTGGAATGATACCTTCTTTGACTGGGGCAGGTCTGAAGAATACTTTTCCATCCACGCGATGGGGCACACGAGGAGGCCTGTATGATGAAACGATGTCCACCAAACCACAGCTTAGGGTTCGAATTCGTCTTTCCATTCGCACTGCTGTGGATATGTAGTCCTCCCTATTTTCGTATTCATGAAGTGAACTGTGCTGATCATCTGCCTCCACAATCATAGCCCACCTCAGCTGGTCGACGTACAGAGGTCGTGTAGCGAAACTGACCCACTGGAAGAGTTTCAATGATGCTGATCTATCCTCCACGTTGCGAATAATGTCGCTGTATAGCTCGTCCAGCTCTGACGGTATAGTCTTCAGTTTCCTCTCGATCATCTGTACGCTTTGTCCTTCACGATCCAAATTCAAAGCTTGATCGACAGCGAGGCGCGCCCATAGGAACACCCCGTGCGCGTTGTTCCCAATCAGGCTTGGGATGTGTGATTGGCTTAGATCAGGGTATTTAGAACATTTGGAGAGAATATAAGTGGAAATGTCGGCCGAGTTCTCGTTCTCCACCCATATTTCTGACATGGAATCATAGCTCAAAATGGGGTAATGGCGACAAGAAAAACAAATGTGCAGCCGAAAGCTGCCGGATGGGATATCTTCGAGTAGTGTATTAAAATCGTTGACGAGCTTTATTGCGTTGTCTTTACCGCTCTCGTCCAATGCGTCTATAAACAACCAAACGGGTCGGGACTCGAGAACTCTTTTGAGTGTCGTTTGAAAGTAGTGTCGTAGGTCTTTCTCACGCCACTGCCACCCTTGACTCGATTTCCTAAGATGCTGGAATTGAATTCGAAACCATGTTGTCAAGTCGCCTACAAGATGAGGAAGGTTGGAGACGAGCTGGTAGAGCAAGCAGCGGAAGAGGCCAGATGAGGTTCTTTCTAGAACGCTTCCTCTGCTCAGCAGAGTAGGTTTCATGCTCGGGTTAGAAAGGCTCTCAATATACTTGACAACATGACGTAACAATGTGGACTTTCCAGAACCTGGCTTGCCTTTAATCCAAAGAACTCCTTGATCAGATGCAACCCAACTGAGAAACTTTTCGTGTTGGGTCAGCCAGTTGCATGTGCCACGTGTGGGGTTGTCGATCCCATTGAATCGAGCGTCCATTTCTGGAAATGCTAATGATTGTAAGCATTCTATTCTTATCTGACCCCCTAGACGTAAATAATCAGCGATTGCGCGCGTTGCAAATTGGATAGACTTGCCGCTTAGTTCAAGTGGTTGGTCCATGGGTTTTGCCTTTTTAGCCTTAATCTGGTACAGTATTGCTTTTGCATATGCTGCGGCCATGGCCGCAGCATAAGGTTGCCATTCTTTGTTTTTATTTTCATCACCATAGTCGCATACTCCTCGAACGACCCCAACAGGAAGGAAATTCATAGTTCCAGCTGCTTCCATTTCAAGTCCAATGAGATTGAATTTGTCCCGAAGCTGATCCCTCCTGGAACTATTTTTGAAGAGCTTTTCTCCAGATCCTATCGGACCATACCACACTCTTGTGCGGCTTGTGTGTGGTCGAGTAGACCTTGGGATCTCCTTTCGTTTCCCATGGTCAAGTGTGTCGTATAAATGGTCTCTGCCTTGACCTGGGTCGACAAAGGTACCATTTCGATGTGTTTTATGCTTCATCATCTCATAGTAAGGTAGGAACATGGCTGTGTCATCTTCCAACCTTATGCTTCCAATTGCTGACCTCACCACAGTTGCTGTAGCAGCCAGTGCATGCCCAGATCTCAAAAGCTGGAGACCATCGGTGGTTTCTTTTCCTAGCTCGTAGGCCACCAACGCGGCGCACTCGCCCTCTGGTAAAGCTACCAGAACATCCCCGAGACGAATGTCGCGCTGCTCGGATCCGGAGAGCTTTGGCAGACCAGCGGCAACGCCAACGAGCAGCCCGAACCAAAGATTTGGGAAAAACTTCTTTATCTGGCTAGCAAGCGCCGCCGCTGACCCTGTACCATATAACTGACCCGCTGGTAGCGTCGCGATGATGATGTGGTGGCCACACATCTCACCGGCCTCGAAAACGTAATCATCCCCACGAGCAAGAGGAAATCTCCCTTCGTGTCTGTGATCGAGCATATGCAAGGCCGCTGCGGCCTCGATTTCGAGTGGCGCAATCCATGCGACATTGTACAACTCTGGGTCTAGCTCAGCCATGGCAAAAACGCTAGGGATGGTTCGATGGTGGGCTTGGGCCTCTATTTCCCCGGTCAGTTAATGAAGCTGCCTATCAACTCAAGTCTCAAGCAGAGCTGTAAGATGGCCAAGAATGCGGTCCTGGTCTTGTTTCTTCTACTGACAGTCCACGTGTGCTGATGCGAGAAACATCGCCGCATTAATCTGACAACTCAACGTAGACTGGATGTTTTTGCCGCTTCCCCACTTTGTGTTTTCGTAATGTGGCGGCAGGCGCACTGTCAACATACCTGCGTTTCTTAGTCAGCGTCATGATTAATGGACTTGGTGGAGTAACTCGAAACTGACTGGCCACACGCTATCAATGCTCAACACAGGACACCCAAGGGTCATAGAAGGTGGCCTTCGGTGCCTTCCAATGGCTTGCTGTATTTCACCATGTAGCTCTTGTAGAATCGGTCCAAGGTGAGCTTCATACATTAGAAATCTACTCAAGAACCGAATGAATTTGCTTCATGGAATGCCACTATCTTCACGTTGGCAGCTTCCCTCCTCAGCGACTTTGGAGAATGCGATTACTTAGACTGTAACTGTGGTGCTTGGGGCACTCGTTACCACATCAGTAACTATGGCACTGACGACTGGGGTAGACGTAATCGTCAAAGTGACGGCAAGGCGAGTCTGGAAGTTTCCGTCTGCATTGCCTTGCGCGTGGTTGAGGAGGATAAAATCATAAGTAAAACATTCTTTTTCACGGTGTCAATCGCGCTATTGACCACTATCTTGATTATTTTGACCGTATTTGATTCTGTAACTGTAACAACCTTGGGAGCCTGGGGCACTAATTTTGCACGGAAAATGTTGCTATATGGGTATTCAGAAAATTCCGTCACAAAAGGATCAATACTGGGGCGCGCGCAATCATACGGCATTCGGGATGAACGATGCATCGGTAAAGGATAAAAGTGCTAGGGTGCTGAAGACGATTGCTTGATCTGGGGGCATGATTGCAGATGCAGTCAAGGTAATAATCGGCTTGGACTTGGAAGACAAAGCTTTTTAACGCAGCTTCCCCTACTACCATCTCAAACACGGGAATAAAAACACATACATCAAAATCTTCCGACTATCAATAGATGATTTATCAAGAAAGAAGATGCATTCACTTCCTACTGTTCAACCACTCTCACCAACCAAGGAAGTCCAATTGTGCGCGTCGCCCTCTCACCAGTGGTCTCTGTTTCGTACAAAATCCCATTCCATCATTTTAACTACGAAATCCGAAAAGAATACCGCAGGGGAGTTTAATGACAAGATAGCTGTGAGGTTCAGGACCCTAATTTCACTTACCCTAGAGCATGCGCCGTCGATGCTCAATCAATCACATGATGCGTGAGGCCCCACATTCCAAACAACGAGTGCGCCGTTGGGTCGCGACTTGTGACAGAGACGCGTCCTCAAACAACTGCGCCGCCGGCATGTCAACGTATATCCCTCCCGTCGACAACAGGGCTATACAGCACGAAGACACCGAAAGCTTGGCCATCAATAACACGCTGCTCAACCGTGTGCTGGTTCTCCTCGCGCTCAAAGCTATCGACCGCTTCACCCGCTTTAACGGACCATGCAGCCGCCTTTCACATGGCCTTGTAGTCAAGCGGGGACCGTTCGTTCACCTCACTGAAGCTGCGACAATGGAATTTGTTGCTACCAATACGTCTATCCCAGTTCCACGCGTGCACTGCGCGTTTGTCCACACTAATAACATCGCTTACATCGTCATGGATCGCATCCAAGGAGATCCCATCGGCAACGTTTGGAAGCATTTGTCAACTGAGACTCGCGAAAAACTCCTTTCTCAGTTGCGGGCCATTTTCACCGAACTGAGAAACCTCCAGCCTCCGCTGAAAACAGGAGTGCAGAGCTCCATCGGAGGTTCGTTACATGACTCTCGTATCCCACGATCAAATCCACGATTTGGACCCTTTGAGACAATCCACGACTTCCATTCATGGTTGCGTGAGGGGTTTAAGCCGGAGGAATACCCAGAAAGAAAGGGCTCCGAGGGCTGGGAAGACATTGAACAGATGGTAATTAGGCAGGATCAACATTGCCGACCTCCAGTTTTTACACATGGCGACCTCAATCCTGCTAATATTTTGGTTTGCGGCGATCGGATTTCTGGCATTATCGATTGGGAATTTGCTGGGTGGTATCCTGATTATTGGGAATACACTTCGGCATGGCTGGGGAACCGGTTATTCACAGCATGGCAGGACGAGATTCCTGGTTTCCTTGATGTATACCCAGAGGATCTCAAAATGGAAATCACTCGAACCAAATGGTGGGGAGATTTCTGAGTAATGTGCTGAGTGTTTCAGACAATGGGTATTGCTGGCATCAAAGTATATTGAACTGGAATGATATTATTTTGACTAAGAAATAATATTGGGGATATAATAGATATGTAGCGAAGGATGCTTTTGCCATTTAGATGTAATCGCATGCAGCAAATGGATTCATATCTCCAATAAGAAGTCCCAATTTTCAACAGGCATCTACCAGTCCTACTATGATTGAGACATCAGTGTTGCGTTGGTCGGCTAACGCCCATGTTGTTGACACGTCATAGACGCTTTGCGATATGCATGGCGATGAAGTGGGTTCAAAGATAAAGCGCGGATTCTCCAATTCCGCAAACCATGTAGAGAGAAGCGCTAAAATTCGGATTATCATTTATGACGTACCCACTGTGCCACCATGTGAAAAGCGATGCATGGCTCGCCAACTTGGAGATAGGCACATACTTGGACTCGCGCTATTCTATCAGGGAATAGAATATAGAAGCCTTGATTTTGTCATTTGATCAGAGCTGGGGAGCAGGACTTGGACCCTAGCTATGACAAATCCGATGATGGGAGGCGGCAGCACTGCCTCATTCTTTACCCGCGCAAGACATCGGCCATGCGCTGGCCTCATCGTTTCAAACTCATACGGCCAAACCAACAGGCCAATAGAATCATGGCGACAAATTAACCGGGATGTTATTTTAGCAGGGCGCTTCAAAATGCATTATTTCCAGCCTAATTTGGCTTGCGTGATCAAAACAACCAACAACACTCCAACCAACAACCCAATCAGGATCCATCGTCTATCTTTTTTCTGGATGCGATTTTTGGCAGGGCGCCTAAGAGACCCGGGTATACAGTAATCTCAAGGAAGAAATCAAGGTATAAAGCAGAGGACAATGTCGCAGAAACATCTTGTCCAACTCGCTTTCTCTATTGCATCGAGGACATTGACTTCAATCTCAACACCGCTTATCCATTCTAATTCTACTTACTCCATTTCTTGGATCAAATCTGATTTCTGAAAAGAAAAAGAAACACGATGGTTGCCGATAAAGACCGACTTTACATTGGCATCTATCCGAGCGGCGTTGTCAACAACGAAGAACGGAAGTATGTGAACTACGTGCCCCCTTTTTAGTTCTTGTCGATTCACAATTGTTCACAGATACCATTGGGGCTTCCTCATTGGCCCAAAGGTTGAGAAGAGAGCAGAGGTGGCGGGAATGCGTTGCCACGTCAAGAACAGCCCCAGGGGTGGCTGGGTCTACGAGGAGGTTCAGCTCCGTAATGTGAGAACCACATCGAATCTCCTAGCCCGCATCATGATCGGCAAGATAGAGGATAAGGAACGGCTTCTCCAGATCCTTCAGCAGACACCGATTGTGCAAGGTGACCCCAACTGGCGCTGCCGCACTTGGGTTGCTGATGCGCTGTCAAGGTTAAACATGGACGGCAGGGCGGTTGGAACTGCCCAACTCGACTGGACCATTATTGAACCCATGGCTCGGGGCTATGTGGGTCGGAAGACCGCGGCTGGAAGATACTCGGGGTCTGTGTCAATGGAGCTGCCGAAACCTACATGGGACATCGTTGAGGGGAGGGAAACAGTACCTTAGATTGTTATAAGAATCCAAATAGTGGGAAATTGGAAAGTTAGGGCGGGGGGGGACTCTTCGTTGCAAAGTTAAGTACGTCTATCAAGCTTGATAATATATTCCAACATCAAGCATGAATCAACGAAATGGTCAACTCACTCCCGCGTGTATTTGAATTCACATTTAAATGCGAAGTGCCTAGCACGAACAACCCTTGACCAATCAAACACAATTTCGATTCAGAAAGCTGTCAAAAGATTTCTTATAGACATAGTGGCCAAGGTCATAATTAGCTGCCAGTCTGCAAATTATTATCCATGTAAGAAGATATTTGGCCTATTTATAGCCGCATATCCGGAGGAAATTTGGAGTGCACATATGTCAAATGGGATATAAGGCACCATTACGCTGCGCACTATCGGAGTGTCACTTCACTTTTGCCGTAGCCGTCAATGTGACAACATATACTATAGGTCTTCGAATACAACTGAGTGAGGATATGAGGATATAGGATGTAGATGGCACAGATGGACGCATCAAGATCTGAAGCTTGCGATGATCTCGTGGCCGTAAACACATCTATCAATCTACTACTATGATGCAGCCATAGGAGGTTAGTGCTTATGTCGAAATTTGGGATAAGTTTACCCGGGTTGTGTTTAGGTTTGATGGATCTGATTGGGTTGGCTTCGGCAGTTCCTGTTTCTGGCAACTGCTTTATGCGCATGCATTATCTAGGCCGCGTATTTCTTTGTCACCCAAAGCGAGCAGTGCAATTACTGGTTTGGAAATTCGGCGGGGTAACTTGCTGATGCTTGTGGAGCGTTGATGTCGGCATACGCATGCCGAATCTCGTTTGTGTTTGGTGGTAGCATGAAAACAAACAATCTAGCTTCCCAGTTGGAACTAGATCCTATGTACGGTCGGCATGGTTTGTGAAACTTGAAAAAAATGTAACTGGTCGGTTGACTGTAGCATTTACTGTTATCTGGCTGAGTCAGACGTCAATGCAGCGGAAATGATGCGCTCTGATGTAATTAATGAATCTTTATTGGCTGCATGTTCTTCAGCGCAGCACCTCCGAGTTGCTTCATCACTTCCCGTGTTTGGTGACGTCTGAGAGTGGGATGCAAGTGAGCACGCGAGTTGGATCTTCGGTCGTTTCCCATCTTGGTAGTTTTGAATCTCGGCCGATTCCCATCTCAGCCGATAAACCCCTGTGTTTCATCCCCATTTCTGATCGACAGTGCTTCTCTAAAATGAACTAGATGTAGAATCGATGGCAGAGTCTCTTATTGGCGCGCAAATATAACACCAAGATACCAGGTCAATCCTGAATCCAATTGAAAAGAGTAATGTTGGCATTGAAGCGTATTTGCAGTCTATTAGTTCTGCAGGGCTCAACATGAGAGAATCTGTGTTAATATGGGATAGGAAAACGCGTCTGTCCTATCGCAGAAATCGCTTATTGACGGAAGCTCACCCACATGTCTCGCGGCTACTGGCGGGACGGGACGAGGATGTGATTGTAGGTGGCGAGGTGTAACAGCGGGATGCACGGCAATGGCACGGTAGGATCTAGCACAATATGATGTGAGCCATGCATGAAACAGAATCTCATGTGAATTTTTCAGGTAGGAGCTTGGCAGAACTTTAATAGCATAAAATGCGGATTGAAGCACACATTGTGGCTTTGGCTTGATATTCACACAACGAACAGCCAGAAGGCACCCGAGAAAATGGCCTTACTCTCAGCAACTGAATACGGAGCAGTATTTCTTCTCGTTTTTATTCTTGGCACGGGATATGTACTCTCAAATGTGTGTAAACCTCAGCGGATGCACAATGAATTCTCGAACAAGATAGCTGACGGTGAGGACAGATTTTCCGCGACCCGCACGGTCTGAAGGGCATACCTGGACCCTATCTTTCATCCTATGTCAACCTTTGGGGTTTCATCCAAGCGCGCCTTCATCGACACTCAAGGGCTGTACATGAGCAGCATCAAAAGTACGGTGCATTTGTTAGAATTTCTCCTGATCATGTCAGCGTTGGGCACCCGGATTTCATCAAGGTGAGGCGTGGCGGACCTGTGCCCTTGATGCCTTTTACTAAGACTTCAAACAGGACGTGATGGGGCACGGAAATGGCTTTGTCAAGTCCCGGTTCTATGAGATTTTTGATTGGAACTCGGACAGCATCTTTTCAACAAGGAATCGAGACGCCCATGCGCGAAAGAGAAGATGGCTATCCGCTACCTTTTCCCCGCGATCCGTCCGTGACTTTGAGCGATTCATCACTGACGCGTTGGTCATGTACGGCCGGCAAATGAACAGGCTGATTGACCGAGAGTCGGCTGGTCGATACACGTACCCACAAACCGAAGAGGTGGCCAGTCGTATGCGTCCCGGTGAAGGAGTTCTCGATGCCACAGCCTGGAGCGCCTTTCTTGCTTTCGACATAATTGGCGATTTGGTAAGTTGACGCATGCTCAAATCGACCTTTCCAGCGCTAATTATACTCTTAGGCATTTGGTGGAACATTTGAGTACACCAAAGATGGGTTCGATAGCAACAATGGCATCAAAGTTCTCAAGGAACGCGGCGAATGGTGTGTTGTGGTTGGTCAAATGCTCTGGCTACGACCCTGGACTCCTTACATGTACTTTGACAAGTTTTTCGTCAAAGGTGCCAAGGCAGTCTCGGACCTCGGCGCCATCTGTACCGCTGCCGTGCAACGGAGGCGCGAATCCAAAATCGATGATCGCAAGGACATCTTGAGCTACCTGCTCAAGGCTCGCGACCCCGACACCGATCAGCCGCTGTCGGAACAGGAGCTGATTATGGAGTCATTGACCATCTTCATTGGCGGTTCCGACACAACGAGCAACACATTTACCCATGGTATAGATCTGCTTTCCAGACATGCACCAAAGCTCCAGGCTTTACAAGCGGAATTGCGGTCGGCATTTCCGGACCCCCTACCTGAGGACTTTGTGCCCGACTACTCGCAGCTTGAATCTCTGCCATATCTGGATGCTGTCATTCACGAGACCCTGAGGCTCAGGCCCACAATCTCCTTTGGTCTGCCTCGAGTGGTCCCTCCAGGCCCAGGTATAACCATTGGTGGCAGGCACTTCCAACCTGGCACTGTCATGTCCATCTCAGTTCAATCAGTTCATATGAACCAAGAGGTGTTTGGGCATGATGCATCCGAGTTCAACCCCGACCGCTGGTTGACAGACCGTAGAACAGATATGGAAAAGTGCTTTATGAGCTTCAGCTACGGTCCTCGGGCTTGTATTGGGCGCAACGTGAGTTCTTTTCTCTCTTCTAGATCACACCACTATTTACACATCCAGCCCCCACGTTGGATGCGCCCGTTAACCCCTTGTCAGATTGCTATGATGGAATTGAAAAAGACATTTGCTACTCTTTTCCGTCGATTCGAGTATCGCCCAGTGTTTCCAGAAAGGGACACCCACATCCGTGAAGGCTTTCACCTGAAATGCGTAAAGCTCCCTGTGTTTGTCTCGAAGCAGGGAGTCGAAAAGGATCAGTGAGGATGAAGAAAGTGGCACAACCTTGTTGAATAAAAGGAGTAGTTCCTGGATTACGTATGTTTCGTGAAGAAAAATAAAATCACGTCCTTCAGGTCGATTAAATTGTTCTGATGACCTGTCTTTGATGAATTATAAAATCCATTGAGTCTACTCATCTACTGCGCCCAAATCAAGCACTATCGCCGACTTTGCTGCTAGCACCTCGACATCCTTGTACAAATCAATCATGTGTGTCACCGCCTCCTATCGGCTCATTGAATCTGTAGGATCGTTTTTAGTGGAAAATTTTAGATGATTTAATATGTTGATGTGTCAACTTGGTTGGCGACCTTGGCGTCATCTCACACGGACCATGAGTGGGGACGAGCAAGAAGGAAGCCACCTCGATTTACTGCAGATGGCCAACTTCATCATGGATATCTCGACATCACAAATTTAGTTGCGTTGCTCCAAAGATGCCATGCGTTGAATATCGGGAAGTTGGGCTATTTCAAACGCACCTACTCCCAGACGCGATGCGGGATATTTGATTGACAGAACATCATGACGCCTGGGAACTTGAACATGTCGGCGATGCAGCATCGGAGAATCGAGCAGCAGGATTCGAGTCCAATGCAAGGAAGCCGCTATCATCTTGAGCGCGTCCCGGACGTGACACTGACGGCTGTGTCCCCTTCCAAGAGCTGCGCACCGGGAGAAGAATGCCAAATCTCGGTGGCTGGCAGGCCCAGAGACGACTTCCATGGCCATGCTTCTCAAACAGAAATTAATTGCGGGTATTCGGTTGCAATCGCCACTCGGGTCAAGGCCGTTTCGTTGTCGGTGCTTTGGCTTTGTAATCCAACCCACCGCGTATTGCTTTTTTCTTTTTCGTTGGTGAGCTGGCAATGTATGTACAGACAGCACGCCATGCCAACCAACCACCCACGGACCAGAGCCACAGCCCAAATGGCCGTCTCGTCTGATGTCCGTGTTTCGCATTGACAGCGGCGCCAAGCGAGCCCAGCTCTCGACGCGTCCACGATGCTCGTCGCCGCAGTCTTCCGGCTGCTGCCCCAGATTTACGGGGCTTGCTGTCGGCCGAGAGGCCTGGACACGCCTGTGCTCCTCCGATGGCTTGCCGCTTCCCCACACAAATTCCCGCCCTGCAGCTGCAAGCGGCATTTTATTCACGGCCACGAAGCCAAAGCATACGTATCCGTCCGCCCGTGAGTATGTGCGTGTGTGTTGTACAGCGACCGAAGTCTATTTGCAGACGATATTCGAACCGGTTTGATGTCTATATAACCTGAGACTTGTTCGACCGAACCAAGGAGAATCATCCAGCTCATTCACTCCAACAACCACAACACTCAACTTCCAACCCCCCAACCACCACCTTCAAAATGTCTTCTGCCACTGAGACCGGACAGTTCGTTGTCCCCCTGCCCACCTCCACCGGCCTCTCCCAGCCTGCTGGTAAGTCTTCGCACTCAACAACTTCGAGTTTTCATGACAACATCTGACTCCTTGGCTACAGGCCAGCTCCTCAAGGGTGCCACCGACGCCGATGGCAACCCCAGCGCCGCTGCCCTCCTCGTCGGCATCAAGCTCGACCTTGAGGCCGAGGTTCACTTGACTGCTCGAGTCAAGGGTGATCTCACCGTCGGACTTTACTAGGCGGGTGGAACTGGATTGATGATTGATGATTCATGACGACGCCATTCTTTGTGATGGATGAGATACGGAGCTTTTAGCTTAACACTACTTTCCTTTGTTCTCAAAATGCTCATTGGAGTCATTATACAATACACTCATTTACATTCTCTATCCTCATAAACAAGTCAAATTCCACGCCGTGTTTTATGCCTCGTTTTCTCGTGACGTTTCCACGCTACCTGGAAGTTCATACCGCAAAGTACTTGTTCAAAAGACAACAAGCTTGCTACTTGCACATTGCACGCATACTAATTATGTCACGTACCTAATGAAAGCAAGGCTCGACACGAAAATGTTGGCCATTGCTCAATCTCTTACCTTTAGGGTAGCATACTTTACTGTGTTGCTTACTTTCTAGCAAGCCAGAATATGTAACCATGTTCTAATCTTTAAACTTTTGGAATTTCAGCTTTTGATATGGAGCGATTCAAAAAAAATCTGTTGTTGACACTGGAGTTTTCGGCAGTCATGCCATTTCATTTCAGCATGTCCCCCAAACTTGATTTCAAATTTGCTCTGGGCAGGGTCTGCCCGATTTGCTCACGATCTTTGACAGAATGTGCCTTTGACTGCCGGAAGTCTGCATCAAGGCCCCTGACTTCACATACATCACAAAAGAGATAGGATTATGAAACCTATTATAAACTTGGATAAATAATATAACTCCAAAAATAAAATCATAGAATTCTAAAGAGGAGGGTTGCAGCCGGCGACCTACTGTGCTCGGTACCTCAGTGCAGTCTTGCGGCACTCAAAGGGATGCATCCGTTTTGACCCATGCTTCGATCTTTTTGCCAATATTTCTCTCGACCCATTTTTCAACCTGCGGTGGTTATTAGTGCTGAGCGTAGATGAAGGCATGTAGATTTTCAACGAACAGGAGTATACTTGAAAATAAGCCACCCCATGAAGGTGAGGGTAAGTGTAACGGCTACGCAAAGAATGTACCAACGCCAGTCTGGGTTATCCGCCAGCAAATTTACATTCATTCCGAATAAACCCTGCAAATGATATTTAGCTTTGTGAATTCTCTTAATGCGGGATGACATTTTATTCCGCAATGTCAAATGACGTACCGAAGCAAACATGGCAGGAAGAAAGACGAACTGGACATGTTAGCTGAAGACACTGTCAAATGGACGCACAAAGCCCCAGGTAGTACCGTAATCCAGCTGAGGCGCTTCATGCTGGTGGACATGGTGGTTGATCTGCGCGCCTCATTGATGGAAACCAAACTAAACTCCTAATCATAGTTAGTTTTGCCGGCGGATGTAAGGTTGTGGCCGCGATACCATTTGGATGAGGACCTGAGATGCATTGTCCAGTTGCCCAATCTTTTCTGAGACATCTATGTCCAGCCTGTCTATATTTGCTGAGACATCTATGTACAGTTTGTCGATATTTTCGGTCAAAGTGTGCGGGGATTCGTCTTCCTTGTACGCGCTGTATTTCTCCTGAAACAATCGAGCGGTCTGCACATGGCTCCGCAAGAGTCGGCGAAAATCCGTCCACCTCTTGGCGTCCTGGAGAAGGCACTTTATAAGATCTTTGCTCTGCCCGTACTCGGCAAACACATGCTCTCGCTGTATTGCAGATGGGTTTAGCTGATGGCGCCGGATATTGTGGGGGGAATACAAAAACAAACTCACGCAGTCTGTCAGGTGTCGCTCTGCAGAATCACAAAGAGTGAGCCATTGTTGTCGTAGATCCACCAGAAACTGAATAAAAAAGTGTGTGCCGTGGTTCGGCATCGACCCACCGTCCAGCATGCTGAAGTAGTCCAAGCTCTTCCAAATCGCACCGTCTTGGGAGCTTCTGGATGGCACAACCGTCCAGAAAATAGTGCGGCGGTTGTTGCTGAGCATTTCAAAAGGGTTCCCTGCCCTTACCGGACTATTGGTAGGGAACAAAACTCCAATGGTGAATCGGATGCCTTGAATTTGAGTCGACTGCTTTTCGGTATGATGGCCATCGCCGTGGGCGCCTCTGGAGAAGTCGAACCAAGTCTGCCATTGATTGTCGATTCTATTTTCACGCGACATGTAAAGTTGATGTTCCTCGACGAACTCTGGCTTCTTTTGCGTCGCCACTGTGCCGCTCACCGGAGCTCCTTGGTCCTTGCTCAGCTCGCTCTCGAGTAAGCTTCGGTCGTTAACTTTATCATTTAGCCAGGTAGAGCAGCTATATTACTCACAACAGACGTCTGGTGGGAGTCTCCGATCCGAGGGGGCACTGATCGTTTTGGGCACTTAAATTAGCATGACTGATTAAACCGATGGATTGTTTTTCATTTGTCTCGGACAAACAAACGATACCCGCATCGCCATTGCCCCGTTTCCACGCTGCACGCCAGTCAGATGCTCGTATGTTCGTTGTTTTTGCGCCTTGGTCTAGTAGCAAATCGATCATTTGGGTTTGGCAACCGAAGACAGCAAAAGCAAGGGGCGTCATCCCTTCTATGTCTCTGGCATTGATGTCTTGGCCGGACTTGATCAAATCTCTCGTAATATCCAGGCGGTCAAACGATACAGCAACGTGCATTGGAGTCCTTTCCAGATTATCAAACAACTTAAAACCTGGCCAGGATTGCAGCATCAAGTTTACCATTTCTCTTTCTCCGTTCTTGATCAGTTCATGCAACGTGTGTCGATCGCCAGCCTCTGCGATCAGCTTTATGGTATCACCGTGCTTACTGCCCAGTGCATCCCTGAGGGCTGTAATTCTTTCCTTGCTTTTCAGGTCGACTTTGGATCCACCTTTCAAGAGCAAACCCACTGCATCACTGTGCCCGTTTCTAGCCGCATGATGTAAAGCCGTTCGCCCATCTTCAGATGTCAGCGAGATGTCGGCTCCTTTCTTAATCAGCAGCTCTATCACTTTGTCTCTTCCCTTTTCAGCCGCCCAGGACAGTGGTGTCTTGCCATCCGCATCCATGGGGTTGTATCTCACCGTGCCATGGGTTATTAACAGTGTCACAATTGCATCATGCCCGTTTTCGGCAGCCATAGACAGCGGCGTACGACCGTATATATCTTCCGAGTCAGGGTCAATGACTTCCCGCTTTAATAAAAGTCCTACTATTGCTTCTTTTCCACTCTGCGAGGCCCAGGACAGAGGAGTGCGACGCCTATCGTCTCTGGAGTCAGCATCGACATTGTTCGTGGCGAGCAATATGGTCACAACGCCTTCGTGACCATTCTCTGCGGCCCATGATAACGGCGTTCGAGCAGCGTTATCCATAACATCTGGATCGACCGACTCCTTGGAAAGAAGCAACTGGACTATTTATATGTGCATCCAGCTCCAGCCTTGACAGCAAGCGGATTAAAAAAAAAAAAAGCTAGTTTAAGGCCTACATACCCTTTAGGCTGTACAAGTTATTAATATCAAAATCTTTTATTATAAAAACCTCTTTAAGGTAAACTTAAAATGCCTAATAAATATCTCTAAAATCTTATATAAACCTAAATAAAAAAGCCTCCCCCCCCCTTACTTACCCTATCCACTTAGCCTTATTTAATCTATCTTATCTATCCCAAAAAGGAAAAAAAAAACTATTTTTATATAATATGCCTTTATAGATTATTTACTATATATTATATTTAGTTAATAATAATCTAGATTTTAATTTTGCTAATAAATATATTTATAGGATATAAAATATTTAAAATATTATTTAGCTAAATATTTATATATAATAATTAAAAAGAAAATAATTATTTAATTTCTTTAGTTTTTTATTTATTAAAAGGCTTTTTTTAATTATTATATAATTAAAATTTATTAATTTTAATTATAATCTAATCTTAAATATTAATTTAAAATTATATTTTTAAATATTTATTATATAATAAAGAAAATAGATTAAAGATTTTATATTAATATATAAAAATAAAAAATAATTAGACTTTAAGTAAAATTAATTTATTACTTATATAATATTTAATTAATATAAATTATAGTTTTAGGAGCTATTTGGAACCCTAGAGACCTCTTGTATATTCTCCTAAGAAATAAAATAGTTAGGTTAAATTGGCTAGGTCAGCTTGGGTTAGATTGGCTATTATTATTAGGTATTTAAAGGTGAAGAAATTCAATTGGGCTATTGTTATTATCCAATTTATCCCTCAATGTGAAGCCACTGAAAGACAAGTGTGACCCCCACCTAAGGGGGCAACTGGACTATACTCTCGCATCCTCGCGCTGAGGCCCATGAAAGTGGTGTCCTTTTATCATTGTCCTGAAAGTCTGGGGTGAGGGAGCTGTCTTGAAGCAGTAGTTCGGCTACTTCTTCATGGCCCTTCTCCGCTGCCCAGGATAGCGCTGTCCGACCTCTTTCATCCTGTATGTTTGCATTGATCCCTTTTGTCGATAGGAGAAGCTTTAATATGAGTGCATACCCCATCCTTGCTGCCCATGGCAATGGAAGACCACTGCGACCAGAGTCTAAGTTGACCTCATTCTTTTTAAGGAGAAACCTAACCACTGCCTCTTGAGCCTTTTCTGATGCCAAGGACATCGATTTTGAATTTGACTTTCCACCGGAAGATTCCATTGCCATTTCCTTCGTGAGAAGGAGTTCAATAGCGGTGTCGTGACCATTCTCTGCTGCCCACCATAACGGTGTTCGACCTTTTGCATCCTGGAAATAACCATCGCCCTTGTTCGTTTCAAGCAGAAGCTGAATAACAGCCATATGACCATTCTCGGCGGCATAGGATAATGGCGTCCGACCATCATCATTGGTCCAGTCAGAATGAACCTCATTACTTCCAAGTAATATCGTAACAGTAGCTTCATGGCCTTTCTCAGCTGCCAAGGAAAGCGGTGTTCGACCATTTTTATCTTTTGCATCAACATCAACCCCTGCTATCCGAAGTAAATGCTCAACAACATGACTATGCCCCTGTTTAGCGGCATAGGATAATGGTGTCCGGCCGAGGTCATCCCGTATGAAACTCTTGACGGGAATTTCGGATGATAATAGTTGCGTGAAAATGCCAAAGTCTCCCATTTCAGCAGCGTAAAAAAGTGCCGTCCAGCCAGCTCCGTCCTGAATAGTGACATCTGTAGCCTTGACCGTGAGTAGTGACTCTACAATGGCCTGGTTCCCTTTTTTAGCTGCCCACATCAATGGTGTCGAGCAATCATTATCTTTGGCGTTCACATTGGCTTCCCCCGCGTCAAGTAGTAGTCTCATGATGGCCATATTGCCATTCTCAGCAGCATAAGATAATGGAGTTCGACTATCCTTATTTGCCTTCGCGTCAAAACCGACCTTTTGATTTTCAAGTAAGATCTTAACAACACCCTCGTGCTCGTTCTTCGACGCATAAGACAATGCAGTGCAAACGTTCGAAAGGTGTTCGGAATTGGCATCGGCGTCTTCGGTTGTTAGCAGCAATCTAAGAACAGTTTCATGGCCATTCGCGGCAGCATATAGAAGCGGTTTCCGACCCCAACTATCTTTAGAACGTGGAAGGGAGCCATGAGCAAGCATGCCTTTGGCAGCCTCCTCTAAACCAAAGTATGCCGCTAAGTGCAGGCCTGTAAAATCCAGAGGTGTTTCTTCATAGTATGATGGATCTGATAAGGCACTTTGAGTCCACATCAACACTTGGCTAGACGCTTGAACATTTAGCTCGCTTATTAGAAAGCCTAGAATCTCTTGGCCTAAGTTCAAAGCCTCTTGGGCATGGTATCCCCAATTGCGCGCAGCATACTCGTATAACGGATACGATTGCAGTCGCTTGCTTAATTCTTCCTTGGTGGCACAAATACCAGTCTCAAAAGCTTTAAAGGACAGATATGTAATGCAGACACTGGTAATGTTGGTGTCCGCATTTTCGAACCAAGTTTCGCGCATCCGTCTTAGAAGATCTCGCGCCGTATAGTGCACCAAGCGAATGATATTGCTTCCCCGCTCAACTCTGACTAGCCCAAAACAGATGGAGACAATATACTCGATATCCAACAGTCCTTTGCTGTTGAATTCAGTATCATAGACATCCACTGCGAGTGCATGCTGAAGTGCCGATGCGGTTAGAGCTGTCTTTGAATATGTGATCCATAATAGAACTTTCTTGGAAATCATGGCCTTCTTTTGATCCTGAGATTCGATTCTTCTGATTGCGCTCTCGTAAGCATTATCATACACACTAGCCGCGCTTCGACGATCTTCCAAAGCAACGCGGATAGCCTTGGGGGAGTGCTTCCCCATGAAATATTGAAGCTGCAATTTTGCAATCAAAAACCTGGAGCTTATCAGTAGAGTCCATTATTGCACGTGAGTTACCTACATTCCACCCGCGGCTTCTAAAATTCCATTTTCGATTTCAGATTGTAAATCTGGACTTCGAAGTACAAATTCTGGAAGCCGGTCCATGTTTCCGCGCAAATATTTCCGCACATCCTCATCGTTTGCACGGATTTCCACAAAAAGAGTATCTCCAAATCTTTCTGTGAGATCCGGAATCCACCTTGAAGTTGCAAAGAGATATGCCCCACAGCGCTTCTGCAAACTGAACAGCTCCGACAAAAAGTTCATTCGGCAACCATTAGCCATTGAACACTCGTCAAGAGCATCGACCATGATAAACACCTTTGAATAAATGGATACCACAGTTCGCAGGCTTCGCGAGATTTCCTCCAGGCTTGGTCGCGTTTGTAGACCTCGATGCTGGTTATAGAGTTCGACTACACTCGGTGGTATGGAAGGTTGGCTGTGGCTCAGCTGCTTCAGCAAGCTAGCTAACAGGTCTTCGAGATTCTGTCTATCTTGACGCCCGAAGTCGCAATAGATATAAGCTATCCCAATACTCGGGTCGTCCCGAAACAATGAAAATAGTTGGTCAATAACGATGGATGTAAGAATCGTTTTCCCGGAACCAGGGATACCGGGACAAAACAAAATCTGATTATCAGATGCTAACCATGCTTTAAATTCAGACGTTTCCAAGAACCATTGCCCTGTTCTTGGCTGTCGCATGTTCGCATAGGCACTTTGTTGATCGCTATGGTCGATTGGAGTAAGCCATTCAAGGATCTCGAGGTCGCTGCCTGTCTTCATCCTGCGCTTTATCTTTTCGGCCTCTCTTCTTCTGTCGAATTGCACAAGAACATCTGATAAAATGTTAGACGAAGGAGGAGGCTTTGTCTCAAGGGAATACTAGCCGCCAGACACAATCCGTTCAATCTTTTCCTGAACTTCGACCTTATTATGAGGGATTCGATCGAGGAGTTCTTTTGCATATGCAGCGGCTGTCATTGCCGCATAACCTTGCCATTCTGTGCTTTTATGACTATCCGCATAGCCGCATATACCACGAATAACAAGACAAGGGAAATCGTTCATCAATCCTGATACTCCCGTCTCGAAACAGAGAATATCCTTTTCTATCGCAAGCATGTCTCGGATGACAGCATCGCTCATTAATGAATTTGCCGAAATGATTTGACCGTAGTGAATTGCTGGGTTATCCTCATCATCGCCACGTACGGGTCGATGCACCAGGACAGAAACATCATCACCGCAGACTTTTGCGCACTTTTCTTCATTTTGTGGCGGATGGAGAACACTGTTCCTGTAAAGTCGATCACTACGTGAGTTCGGTTGTCGGAGCTTCTGTTCAACTTCTGGTATCTGGTTGAGAATGGCTCTGACCGTCCCCGAAATATCATGGCCATCAATATCGTGCTGAGATTTTAGTTCACGCAACGCTGTTCTGAAAATTATAGGTGGGGTGTCTAAGATGCCTGTTATTTGCAAAGTTCGATTTTGAATAGATTTTCCCAAGTCGCATTGGGAAACTCCGCTTTCACCATCTAGAGGAGCGCCGACAACAATATCACCTAGGCGAATATCATGTTTCTGGCTAGGCACCCCGCCTCCAATTCCTACCATCAGACTCATTCGAATGTTAGGAAAATCGTGCAGCATATCTCTTGCGACGCCTGCAGCAGAGGATGCACCGTAGCTCCCCTCTAAAAGAGCGGCAATAGCAACATTATGTTTGCCTATCTTGCCTAGCGTATAGGTATAATTGCTGGGCCGGATATCTTTCAAGCTATCGTGTTTGTGGTCCAGAAGAGCTTTCGCAGGGAGGTATTCGGGCTCTATGGCGCAGACCCAACCGATATAATAGTCATCCGCGTTGAACATGGTTGCCATGGGAAGCCCGGGATGACCAGCGGGGCCAAACTAGGAACCTGAAAAACGATCCACTACAGGCAACTCTAGGTAAGAATTAGGAATCCTATTGAAAGGAAAGGGCTAGCTGGTACGTGGCAATTAATATTTCGGACCCGTTTAAGGATGGAACAGCCCATGTGAGTCGATTCAAGGTATAAATCGATAGAAAATGTTGGACACGTTGAATGTCTTAATTTTGCTCGCAGAAAGAAACCCGATGGCATGCCGGGCACGTGCTGGTGAACCCCGCCATCCTGCCACGTCAACCCGCATGTGTGGCTTTTTGTTTGGACCAGTGGACGAAAACAAATGAAAGGAGACAAATTGGTATGTCTCCAGTCCAAATAGATTACGTCAGCATACCGGCAGAGCTGATAAAAAAAACCAACAGAGATCGACAACGCCGCGCTCAACAGGAAGTATTCTCGACCAGTTAAAAATATGTACTCTTACAGAAAAGGCGAAATCGATCATTAATTTAGAGCTAGACATGAGAAAAATATGAAATAATAAAACTCTTCGATTTTAGATAGCTCTGAAGCGGTGGAAAAGGCTCAGCAGGAGTGGAAATTAAGTTACATGGACATTAAGGAATGTTTGTTTTATTGTCGTAATACCACCCTCGAAATGTTTGGGTACTGTGAACATGGCTGCATCCATAGGTGTGCAGCGAACAGCACTTGCAAAAGGAATGAACCTCCCATGCCTTCTTCCTCTTCCGAAGGAGCATAACTCATAAAAAGTACAAGGGTTCAGATGATTGATGCAGAACCAGATGCTTTCTAGCAATAGCCACTTGACAAAAAGAAAAACCACACAGTAAGCCGCTGGTCTGTATAGATAAGCCCTATTATAGTTATGGCACCGACATCAACTTCGATAATTGGGTCCTTGGATTGAGAGCGAAGTGGCTAGTCGAAATGTGGCTGTGGCTAGCGACGTGCACGGAATTTCAGCATCTCCAGTAACACCACACGCTGCTTGTGACGCCGAGACCAATCATTGCCTTTTTTACAATGAAATAGCAAATGCATACGGCAGCCTCTTTGTGGAGTCGATCCAGACATTTAAGCCGTCAGCTATGGCCTCCTCTGTCTCGTTTGGTGAAGCATCTGCGTGCTGGCTGTTTGATGGCGCATCTCCCTCTCTTGGCTTAATTTTAGACACGGCACGGCAAGCCATCTCCCCAACTCCAGCCCTGCCGATCATTGATTAGACCAGCCCATCCCCTAGTAGTTGATAAAGAAGTGATAATCTAGCCTCTCCGCTGGGTGCCTTGTTTCCAGTTCCAGTCACAATGCGGCATCGCTAAATAAAGAAAAGTCAAATACCTCGGCGCATTTTGATGCAAACCAACACTCTTGATCTGGGATGGGAAAAAAGTCACTTGTTTTTAGCCACGCCGCCACAAAGATCAACTTGCGTCTACGCGCCCAGGAAACACGGAGCACTGGCCTTCCCCGCGGTTAGCCGCCTTGGCATGTACCTCAGGTGCAAGCCTCGTCAACGTTGGTTGGCTCCATGTGCCAGCAACCCCTGATCTCTCGGTGACGCCCCATGTGGCGTCGCCATGTTGTTCTGCGATTCGCTGCATCCGCAATGGCTGAACGGCATATGCGCCAGAAATACCCTTCAATTTCAGCCAGGACCGCCGTGTAGAAAAAGGTCAGTGACAGAGTAAACTCGCTGCTTCTCTGATAACCCCCCTCGGGTCCCATCTTCTTCACATCCCCCCTTCCTTCATGAAAGGCCAAGAATCTCCAACCCTAAGCTCCACAGTCCCAGCATCGCAAGTATGGGCCATTCCCTTGGGAGCTACTGCTGGATAGCCAGTGCCGTAATATTCGCTGTTCTTTTTCTCCTTGGCCTCTGCCTCCAGAAATCCGTGTTGAGCACCGGATGGGATAGAGACCCCATGAAGAATGCATACTTTTTTGCTAAAAACGCACATATCTTCTTCTATCTGTCAGTTTGTTTTTCTCGTCTATTTTCATTCCATCTACTTCGCACAAAGAGCCGGTTGAATGAGCGCACCAACGCTAACCGTCGTATTGTAGTTCCTGTTTCTTTTCGGCCATCTACGCTGGAGTTTATTCAGCCTCTCCATCCGTAAATGTGGCGCGACTTGCTATTGATATCACCTACATGGCCCGCGAAATCGCCGTTCATGTGACCGATCCGTTCATTTTCGTCGCCCTGATGCAGCTTGGCACCGGGGTTCTGATGGTTCATTCGGGAAAGACGGCGGCATCAAACACGGCCATAAAAGCCGTTGTGTACACGGCGGCACTTGTTTTGATAGGATTGGCATTTACTGTCTTGAGCTTAGACATTAAAAGAGATGTCGTTAATTCCAAGGATTCGCGCGATGTGAATATCCAATATAATATCAACATCACGTTCGCTTCCTTGGTCTTGATCTTGGCAGTGGCGGCGGTCGCCCATTCCATCAGAGTAGCGCGACTTGTGCGCGCAGATGAGCGTGTAACAAAGGTATTTGCTCAAGCACATAAACGCAGCCATTTTCTAACCGGTCAAGGCTTCCAAACTTGCTATAGTCTGTTCGATATTTTGGTTGCTCAGGGCCAGCCATGAAGTTACATTGGTCGCCATGTGCAAACGGAATAGCCTCTGGGCAAGTAATCAACCAGGCCAACCCGACTTCTGTCTTCCCAACTATCGGTTCTACTATCCCTTGACCTCGACCATATTATCGTTCATTCCCATTGCCGTTTTGCTCCAGATTGTCTATCACATGGGAGCGAACAAGAAATATGGCCTTTGGCATACACCGCAAGACCCACACCAAGTACCACGCGACTTTGACTACAATATAACTAACAACACTGATCATCTGGAGCTATCAGAATACCCACAAGTTTATGTGAAGCAGTACCGAGCGGGATTCTACTGGTACCCGTGGGAAGCGCCGGTTTGGGGTTCGGTTAGAAGATGACTGGAAGGGCCTCAAGGACCGAGAGGACCTTGTCGCAAATTTGGTGTAATCAGCACTGGGAAACTAGAAAAATCCACCGGCATATGAGCGAGGCAATTTTGACAATTGGTGTGTTGAAACTACGCGTCTTCCAGCCTTCTGCGCCCGTCACATTGATGGGACACGACTAGTCAATAGAGCCGCGCATGCGGTTATGGAGTTGTTTCCCAAAATATCACGCATTCGAAATAACCAACAGTAGCAACAATGAGTTGTTGAAGTGAAATGTATTTTGTCCCACTATTTCGTTGCTTCACGCTGCTGAGAACGAACCGATCTTCAGCCGACGTGGCCAAGACCAGATGCAGCTAGCCTCGTGCAGGTTATCGCAGCCCAACTCTCACACTCACACATCTCGCCCCCAAAGAGTCCAAACTCGTACATCCATCGCTACTCTTCCATCGTGAAACAAAATGGCGCGCTTCACACTCTCCATCTTGACTGTCGGCGTCCCGCTCGCAATCAACAGCGTCATGACGCTGCAAGACCCTCTGAGCGCTTACGCCCGGTTCGGCGTGGCCCCGCCCGCCAAATCCGGCCCGTCCCCGTTCCTCTACGCAAAGACGGCCCGGGATGCGGCCCTGGGCCTGTTGTCGCTGGGGCTCAAGTTCCAAGGCAACGAAAGCGCCGCGAAGCTGGCTTTGATCGTCACGGGCTTCGTTGGCCTAGCCGACGGATACATCGTGTGGCTGCTCGGCGGAGAGAAGCTGCGCAACAAGGCCTGGGGCCACTGGCTGCCCAGCGCTGCCATAGTATTGGGCGCTGTTATATTTTAGGAAACGCTCGTCCATGTCAGCTACTTGGAGTTGATGGATTGTAGCGAGGGAAAGGTCACGATACTATGCGTTGCGACGTTCTTTTTTATTTGGACTGGGAACATCCCCTGTGCCACACGATGCATCACGAAATCAAACCGTGAAGAGAAATTGGCGATCAGAGAGATTCCTGAAAACCAAGGGAACTATCGCCAACCCCAAATACATCCCCTAAAGCTTCGGTTGGTCCTGGAAGGAACATTCTTAAGCAGCGAGGGAAATGGGAGAGAGCACATTTAATCGTTGTAGAAGGCCTGAAAATTACAAGTAGATATCTAACTACATTAAAAGTATATTTCTAGTCCTTAATAGACTTCTCCTATACTTACTTCATCAAAAATTCTTACTGTGGTCCAATTCCGCACTTTACTTCAATTCCGGCATTGTGTTGATTGGTACGCTCCTGACGGATGCAAATAGTTCTCTCTGCTCATTTGCTTCACATAATCCCTCTGGCTCATAATCTACGCACATGCTTGCCTTAAATGAGACTCTGAATTTATTCAGTCAGATATAGGGGAGCTAAGCGTAATGTAGCCAGATGAGCTTTCATCCGAGCACGCGCAAGCGCCAGCAGTCTACCCTAAAGTTGCCAACAAACATGTCCTGGGACAAGGTCGTCCACTGTAGCATCGCGCAATGTAAATATTTCCTGGTTGTTATTTCCTCTTTCATAAGCACCATAATGACAGCTGTGTTCAATTCATGACCCAAACGACAGCGCTGATATTTGGCCTTGGTGAGACAAGTGGAAAGTTGCTTAGCCTTCATTGTATCCCAATGCTACCGTGGCGGTGGCTGTGCTTTGGCGAAGTGAGATGTTCGAAGTGGGGCTTGATATCGAGCTGACTGGCTGCCTCCTTGGACTTCTCTTCCCCGCCAAAATTTCGACACCTGCCGTCACATCAGAGGGCCGTTGAGCTTCGATATCATGGCAGCCGGAAGCTCCGTCTCCGGCGTGCTCCGGTCGCTAGAGATGATTGCGAAAGGGGCCGTGTTCTTGCAGCAAATCCCTGAGATCCAAACCGATTACAACGAGTTACGGAAGCAGGCAAAAGCCCTCGTCCATGTCCCCATTGCGGGCGCTAACAGGCTCCAGGTGTCCTTTATGAAGCAAATGACCCGGGATGCACAAGACTTTGCCGACGAATCCATTTCGAGCACGCCGCAAGTCACGACAGCCATCGAGCACCTCACTGATATATGCAGCGAGCTGGAGACGATCAAACAAGAATGCACCGTATCATCGAATGATGAAATTGCCAAAGCTAAGAAAGTAAAATGGATTATCAAAAGCAAAAAGATAGAGCGACTGCTTCGTAAGGCTGAGAGTGCACGATCCAATCTGTCACACGCGCTTCTATCGCAGCAACTGCAACAAATGCATCATTCGCAAACCCTCTTGCTGCAACAATTTCAACAGCAAAGCGCAATGGCAGCACAGGTTTCGAGAATAAATGAGTTTGCACTCGCGTTTGAGTAAGTTCAGACATTTTCTCGTCGCATGTTCAAGGCCTTAACCATTTCACTAGGACTGGGAGACTGCGACTTGAAGATTTCTCGCAAGACATATCCCGGCCCAACCCTCTGATGATTCAGGCACCGAAAGAATTTCCAATAATCACGACCAGCAGTGAGTGTCAAGAGGCCACTGATGATGAAGAAGTTGAAGAAATTCCAAACGACCAGCTCGTGAGGCGGGATGAGCCAACTTGGACCAAAAGGGCAGTTCATTCTGATAGGCCAGCATGCCCAACCGACTGCAAATGTCGATGCCATGCCAAACCATCTGTTTTCGAATATCCAAGGTGGGCTAGGCCTGTGTTGGGATCGCTAACCTTGAACTATCGATCGGGTGATGGTCGAAAAGATCGAAAATGGGATCATCGGTGCAAATGCGGAAAGGAAGATTCCATGCGATTGGAATATGCGCCTCCGAAATGGCTGTTGGGAATGTGCTTATTTACTCGAGCTTCATATTCGATCACGTGCGCCCTGAGGCCTAGCAGGAGTTTGCCTCCAGATGATGAGACCGCGCACAAGTTTCAACTTTCTGTCAACAGCTTTCGTATGTTATTGAGCGAGGGGGAGTTCTTTTATCCCAGCGATGATATTATTGGCGTTAATATCGTGGAGGTAAGCATAACTAATAAAGCCGAGTGCGGTGGTCAACTATTTTCTCATCATTCATGGACAGTTTCTTATTCTCAAGCAAAGCTATGATTTACTTGAGGTGCTGGTCGAAGTCTGGGCCAGCATTTTGACCAAGGGGAGGATTCCGAGGTAGGGAAGAAAGATTGAGCAAAACGGTTTGCATGGCTGACCTTTTACTAAATAGGCGCGTTTTCTACGCAATTAATGAAGTCCGAAAGTCAGGGGGTCTCAGCGAACATCAACTTTGGTTGCTAAATCGCGTAGAGTCATACATAGACGACATGCCAGGAGGAGACAACAAATTGCTCCTTCATAACATTCTCCATGTCGGAGATGTGGAGGAGGTCTTGAAAAGGGAGTCAGAAACAATCGATAATCTCGGCTGCTATGGAAAAACCATTCTTCACGAGGCCGTCGAACTCGGTGATACCGAGATGCTGCATCAACTGATTGATGCGGGTGCTGATGTAAATTGTCGGGACTTTCATGGTGAAACTCCCCTCATAGTTGCGCTGAAAAATGAGGATATTGAGAGTATGCGGGTCCTGCTCAAGTCGGGATGTCGAACTGAGGAGCGGAACTTTATGGGTGACACAGCTCTGAATGTGGCTGTGTCAGAGGGCAACCTAGATGCCACCCGCCTCCTGTTAGATGCAGGCGCATCCCCGTTAGCCCGTGACATGATTGGCAACACGCTGTTGCATCAATTGGTTTTCATGGAGGATCACACCGAGGCAGAAGAAATTCTGCAACTGTTGTCGAGCCAAAAGGGTTTGTATCTTGAGAGTCGAGATAATTTGGGCAACACGCCAATTATGAGTGCATTATTGGAGTCTCCGCCGATGATGCCGCTTTTCTGGTCAATGGGCGCCTCCCTGAACAAGATTGACCACCAGGCATGCAATATTCTTCATCTCGCTGCAGGATTCACTCGCCTGAGTTGCTTACAGTTTTTAAGCACGTTGGATCTGTGCGGAATTGATACAGACCTGCGCAATAGCCGTGGTTGGACCGCGTGGGATGTACTCATCTATTGCATTCATGCGCCGGATTGGCAACTGGGTGGTTGGTATCGTCCTATTTGGGATGAAATCCTCATCTTTGTGGAATTATATCAAGGGATACGCGATCGAAACCTAGAATACGAAACCACCATGTTGGGCCAGTCGCTTACGGCTTTGATCAAGGGCGAGGACGATATCGCATGCAGCCATCTGTCGGTATTGGATACGTGGAAGACTGAGCATCATAATCATGATGTTGCACGGTGGTATCGGGCGGTAATTAAGAAAATACGGAACGGGGCATGGGACACGGATTCTCGAGACTCGGGCGTCGCGGAAGTTGAAGAATGTTTGAGAGATTTGACGGCTGATATTGGCATATCGCCGTGGACGAAGCCCAATATTCATGGTTTTGAGTATCTTCCTAGACATGTAGACAGTTGGCATGGACACCAGCAACCCGCGACGAGTGAATAGTACGAACCTGATCAGGGTGTTTGTATAGATTCGGACGACAGTGAGGTTACTGATTGGTGTCTCGGAGAATAATCTACAAATTAACTTTGCCATCCATAACTACGGCGCTGAAAGAGACACGAAAATGACATTGATGCTTGAAAAATAAACCTCATATTCTGACAGTCGAAAAATTAGATCTCAACTTGATCAGAAAATCCTTGGTACGTGATTCTCCTCTTTTGATGCTACCATATCATCAGTATCAACAATGCAATTATGGACTATCCTTGGCTTCTGTGGTATGTTGAGCCACGTCCCATTGCAATCCGAGATCCACTTCAAATTCAAGTCGTCATTGCTCTCATAAATGATAAAATTGGCTATATTACAACACCAAGGAACTTGAAGGCCAAGCCGCCAAGGTCGATGGAGTATTCGTCGGCGCTAGATATTATCCCGACACGCCTTCCGATAGAAAACCCAAAACCATTCCATCTCGTTTGGATAGTTCCCTCCTTCAGACTGCCTCTGACATTGATGCTGGTGCCAAGCTCAGTCCCGAGTACACCATTCAACCAGTTGACAGTATGACTCCATCCAGGAATGATTGGAATGTCGACATCCAACTGACTGGTCTTCACAACCGAGGCAGCGAAGCTCTCAAGATCATTGACTTTTTCCAGCGAGTGTCCTGTTTCTTCGGCAATGTGCACGATGTAGGATCTTGCTTCATCAGAGTGCGCGTGGAAAATAGTTCCATTCTTGGACGCGGTGATATGGAAAATGGCTCCCTCCAGGCGCTGAGGACCCATTGGATCTTCAAGGTAGGCCACATCATAACTAAGCATTACCAGCTTCGAGTCTGGGAGTTTCTGAAACGTCATCCGAAGTTCGTCCAGGAACTTTGCCTCAAGGTCCTGCAACGTCACCGAATGTCAGAAATGTCGTGCGCAAGAGTGACTGAACATACCTTTGGAACAGCCATCACCACTGGAACATTGATGGCCTGGATGGCGCCGTCATTGTTCTCGATGAACTTGTCAAGGTTGATTTTGCGCTGCTTCCAGATTCCTTGATCATCCAACAGCCACGCTCTGAGAATGCTGCCGGTGAGCTGCAGTCCTTTTGCCGTTTTGCTAAAGTCTTTGCAGCCCCATTTGAACTCCCCGTTGACGTTGCCGAGCACTATATCTAAACAGAGTTCGGATTCTCGGAAAAGATGAGCCTGCTTCCGTCGGCAGAGCGCCTTTAGCACTGAGCCCTCAAGACGGATGTGGCGGCAGGAATTGATAAACGGCATGACGCAGAGAATCGGCAATCTGGATTGTGAAGTTCTAGGTAGTAAATTGATTGATGAGCCAGGAGTAGAAGCAACCTGAAATTTATGACGCTCACGGACACCTTTATACGCGACATATTTTGCGATTCCAAACTCGAGTGTTCTGGACCTTGAATCACACGACCCCCACGATTGCAAATTTAGGTAACAACAGGGTCGAGACCCGAAAGACAGGGGGGAGAGTGTTAGCGCCGACGGATCGAAGCCGTGACTAGGGTATTGGTGAAGCATCGTGCGGCGCTATCCACTCTATTCGTATTAGTGGCCGACAAGGATTTGAGTACTATGAGGGAGCTGGATTTTCGGGACCCCCGGATCGACATGAGACATGCCTTGTTCATGCATTGTGATCGGGTCGAGATGTGGCTGGGAAAGCCGAGACAAGGCCAGAACGCTCGCCGAGAAGCGCCTGCCGTTGTTTGAGGAAGCCATCTTACAAGACAAGGTCCAGTCATTTTATCGTTGGGCCAAGACGCCCCGAACATGCATTGAGACATTGCAACTACTATGCCTTTGAGTGCGGTAAGCCTCCACCCTGGTAGAGTACATTCAATGAAGGGGGTGAATCGATCTTTGTCCAAATATCACCATTATAATTGTGAATTGATGTCACTCACTGACAAGAACCTTTTCAAGCCTCCAGTATTATACATCGGAAATGGCGGGTATTGAGCAAGACCTGGAAGATGTGACAGAATGTGATGCTGCGAATTTGTTTTCCAAAGATTATTATCCTCACTTACTGTAGTCTGTAGGTTAGCTCCCTCTGTGGTAGGCCCTGGAGAACTCCATGGTTGAAGGGCCATGAGCTTCAGCATTTAGGACGACGACTCAAATCACTGGGACGAAAATAGCCAAATGCTTCAAACCAAAACCTGTACATACAAATTGGCCAGGAATATCGGCATGTACTTTTTATGGACAAATATCGTGTTCATCCTTGTTTATACCGAAACATCATCAAGTGTCAGGATGTTTACCCTTCCGCGGCAAAAGATTAGCTGTGATGCACAACCCAGATTGTACCGGAAAAGTAATTACATTGCGACCAATAAATGTCCACAGAAAATCAATTCGAGGACCAAAAAAGCATTTTCTCGTGTTTGAGGTGGAGTGGGTGGGGGCTGGTGATGGGTGAGCTGCTCCACCCGCGTAGCTTCAGTAGGGCAACTCTCTGCCCCTCAAACTTGCATCTTGCATCTTGCATGTTAGATGCTGCAGAACATGAAAGGGCATAGTTAATAGGACCCAAAATGGACTCGGGCCTCGCCCAAATGAGATACAGACCCCAGTTGAATGCGCCGGCAGGAATATGCCAGACCCAGTCAGACACAGCACTTGAAATGGAATGTGTGTAACCATCCTTTCGGTAGAACTTGCTCGCAGATCTAGTGCCGAGAACAGCTCTGATGGCCTTACTGCTTGTTGAAGGGCTTTGGAGGTATTCCATACGATGTGGCGTAACGCCGCTGTATTGGAAATCGTTGGCCGTGTATGTAGCTAACGTAGAGGTCGTTGTCATTATTATTGGAAAATCAATACATAGTCATGGAATCATATGATTAACAACTCCTCGAATGGAACGTCCTGGATTGAGGTAGAAACCGCGAATTGAGATTATGCTTGTTGCTATGCCTTGGTGTTGGGACCATCGGCTTTTATTGCTAAAGCTGGTGTTGCAACCAGACTAACCTACACACAAGTTTGCTTGTACATGTATCCGACCTTCGGTTTAAACGACGTTTTCCCCGTCACCTCAACATAGCACCCAACAAGAGTAGCATCTAGTTGACTCAATAGTTGTCCCCTTTCGAGACTAGACGGCGCGTTAGGGAAAGGTCACATTATCCTTTAGAATTGTACTTGCATTAATTAGGTTGGGACAAGGGAATTGAGCGCGTCTTCGCAGGCAGGATTCGCTCGAACAGCCTTGGCAATAACTGCATCGTTCAAGGTGCCTGGGAGTCTATTGGCGACAGCCTTGCATTCCTCTGAAGTACCTGCGGGGAGATGGTCACTCAGAAGAGCAGCCCCCAGTGGCAGAAAATAGAGCAGAGTAAACTTCATGATGTTGTGGAGGTGAGAATGAAGTGGTGAGGTGGTGTGAGATAGTAGTGTGAGTGGCAAGGTGATTGGTGGATTTGGTAAGGTTAGCTATGGAAAGTCGCTTCTTTATAGTTGAGATGCTCCTACTCAGGAAAATAAAGCGTGAGCCGTGTGGCAGGATTCTGATGAAGTGGTGGGTATGATCTGTGTTCTAGTTGTCGATCAGTGGAATCACTTTTTAACCATTGGCTGGGTTGCGCTAGGAAAAGGGAGGAAAAGACCAACTAACATCGGTGCTAGTGCAATAGTCAGTTGTGGGTGCCGTTGATCATAATCCCCTGACGTGTGTGGAAGCAGTAGTGAAGTACCGATTTAAATCTGCCCAATAAGATATCACAACCATTATAAATCGCTCCCTGTCAGCCGTGTTTTTCGTGGGTCAGATACCTCACCGCTTCCTCATGCAAGGGGATCAATGATCCGACCGACTCCAATCCGTTATGCCGATCTCTGCGCTACTCCTCGGCAAAGAAGTAACAGAGACAGGGAACAATCAAACTACTTGCGCCACTGCGTAATAGCGGCGGGGATGGCCCGCTCTCAGCCCGTCTTGGATCTAGCCTCTTGGTTGCTTGGCATAGAGTAAATCACTGCCGAAATTTTTGCATCCCGTTAAAGGGAAACCTTTTAAAGCTAGTCCATGGGTGCAGCTCTTTTACCTACCCGAGATTTGGGTTTCAGGGCATAGAAAATGATGCTTTTCATCGCGCGCAAAATGAGTCGCAACCAGGAAGCCATCCACCAAAAGATGCCCATGGCATGGCCCGCTCTAGACCGGCGCTAGAAGGAATGTAAAGCAAATCAGCTCATCGAGGCCTGGTATTAGTGGTGCCTGTAAGATGGTATCACGATCACAGCTCTATTGGGTAGAAAACAGAAGAAAAAAATTCCCCCCTCGAAATTGAGAATTAATGTCAACACAAGGCTCGCTGATTTCGCTGAGGGAATTGTATCTAGCTTCGCCTTTGCTGGCTAATTCATCACGTGCATTTTATGTACGCATCGTCTAGCCAACTAAGTCCAGCGCAAATTAAGCGAGGAAGATGCAAATATGCCGTTGACAAGACTTAAAAAAAAAGCGGCAAGAGGCTCATAAAAGATTGTACTCATGGTGCAAATAATTAAGCTTAAATTCCGGCTAACGCATGGATGGGAATCGACTAAACGAAAAAAAACCATTTCAACTCAATCTATTCTGCACTTCCAAAGAAGAGTTTAGGTGGAGCAAATATCCTCAGGCTGGAGCCAAGCTCAAATGATCAACCACAATCCTTGCTAATTCTCATCGAGGTCGGAGCTGCTCTCTTGTTTGTGTTGATGCTCAGTTTCTTTACAATCAACAACAATTTTACGAATTTAATGATTTGGACTCTTTTTGGCAATTTCCAATTCCGTTGAATGAGAAGAAGTAAGACTGATTTACTACCCCATCGTCCAGCTTTTAGTTGGAAGTATTTTAATAGCATTCATTGTCTTTTCTTGAGAATTTGATTAAATCCGGATCAACTTTGGTCGAAAAAGGCCAGGGTCCTCTTGATCCGGTAGCCAATTTAGTCTTTGGGTCCTCGGTTTGCGATTGATTCTAAATTCAAGGTTGGCTGGGGCTGTGCCATGTCGCATCGGAGGCATCGTCGTGATCCCTTCAAAAAAAAAAAAACGATTCCCTTTGGTTACGAAGCACGGTCCACTTGTGAGATGGGGACCTGGTATTGCACGATTTCAAGCCTTTTTACGAAATGCAGAAAGGATGACACGTCTCCTCTCCTGGCATAGGGTCAAGGGAAAGTGGAATTATTGGTCGAGTGTTTGGATGGGTTTGAATTGACGCCTTTTCAGATTTGCAACCAAGCCAATTGGTGAAGATTAAATAAATGCATGCCACCACTGTGGCCTGGGTCCTGGATTATCCGGTTGAGCCCACCGCTTGTTTTTCTTTTTCCACTAGCAGCAACAAGGGCGGTCTGGCAAGCCGACCTCACAGCCTCTCGAGGCCACACGGGTCTCGACTGCAAAGGTTAGATAGCTCTAGTAGCTGTGTCCGATCTTATAGAAAACGGCTAGATGAGGCCGACTGCAACCAGCCTCGAAGCACTATACGAATTGAGGAGAAGACCCTATCTAGACGATCAGGCTGCTCACACCATCCGTGCGCGGCGGCTAGCTTAACCCTTCCTTCGGGCGCCCTGAGCGGGTGGCTAGCAACAGCATCTGTAAAAGAGACCTATATAGACCAGTACAATTGAAAAATCAAGAGCTCCAATGCGACTGAGGGTCCTCGTATGTGTGATAGAGGTGATAGTATGCCGCCCATGCTCAAGAAAGAGCTCCCACAATGCCACATACAGAGATCTTGCCGTATCGATCCACCCTTGTAGTAAGACGTAAATTCACCAATAAAGGTTTTGTGGGCGCGGGATGAATAACGGGGACAGCGGAAAAGCACTGGAGACACAAGGACTATTCTGCGCTACCGAAATAGTCTTCGACGATAGACAATATGCTTCGGTTGCGTCGCAAGCCAAGAACATCCATGAGCTCCATCGATGCTCTTTCATCGTTGGACAAGTCATCAAGATCACTCTTCCCCGCAATGCCGAGCTCTCTCCAAAAGCGCTGGCTCTCCACGCCGGGAAAATAATCGGGCGTTCGCCAAAGCTGACGCAGCAGCGCGATGGTGGTTTTCGAGACACCGATGAATTGGATAGAATCTACAAGCTTGTCTAGCGAGACGTAGTCTGGATGTGAGCCTGAATACGCCCGCTGGCCTGCTGGTCGAGACTCCTGGGACGCTGCGTACGACAATGCGCGGAGGCAATTGGCTTCGGCCGCCAGCGCCTTGCACCTGTCGCACTCGCAGTTTGGCCAGAAACTTGGCATTATTCCGCCCTTGGGGCGTGACATGTTGCGAAGCCGCTCCTTGAGCGTCTTGATCTGGGACTTCCACACGGCATCCGACTGCATGAATGGATGCGTGTGCATAACCACCATGACCAGTTGCATCTGTCGAGTCTGGTCGCCCTCACTTGTGCTTCCGCTGCCGTTGCCGTATATCTCGTCGCGCCAACCCGGCGTGACCAGGGTGGATCCCTGCCGCTTGTTGGAAGGCCAAGCTCTACCGAAAAGCGTTCGGGGCGGGCTCCATGTCGTGACCATGTCCTTGAGCACTATGCCTTGCGTAAATTCCTGGAACCCGCGCGAAACCAGGCACAAAAATGTGTTGAGCATGAAGAGGCGGTGCAGCACCTCCAACCTGTTTTCGATCCAGGCCCCTGGTTCTCGTCCCATGAGGAATTCTTCGTACATCTGGTTGTCTTCAGATGGAGTTGTGTACAGACCTCGATCTCGGTGAATATGCATGGTCAGTACAGAAAGGTTGTCGTGCGGTCCGTCGAGGAGGTGATCACCGATCGAGCATGTTGCACTATTTTGTGTCAATGAACAAGCGAGGACCAGATGAAATGTGGACAACACCTACTCTGATGCACACGTCGTGTAATCTCCCTTGAGCAAGATTGCATCGTGACAAGAACTATCCATGCCAAGCCCGAAATGTTCCGGATCCATTTTGTAGCGAATGCTGGCAACGTGATCAATCATGTCGGCATCGTTGTGGCCAAACGTATCGTAAAGCTGGGTTGAGGAAGCAAGAGGATCGACAAATGGCATCTCGTCGAGTGGGTGAAGCATGCGAGAAGCAAAGCTCATCATGTAACGGACACAATAGGTGTCTTCATTCTGCTCGAGATTGGCCGGCACTGGCGGGTAAATGCGATTAAACATGGAATCCCATTTGTCGTGACCAAGCAAAAGTTCATTGCAAAAGTCTTGGCAATTATTGGACAGCCGGTTGTATTGCAACTTTACCTCCTTTTGTAGACGTTGCGTGAAGAAGATAAGACACCGTTGGATCTCCTCGCCAAACGTCTCGAAAATGTATCCCGAAATGGTTTCTGCACATTCCAATAGCTCGGCGCGGTACTCCTTTTGCATCAGCGTGCGGTCGGCTTTTACTCTTTTCCAGTGCCCGGCCATTGTAATGAAGGCCAAGACAATTACAGTCTCGTCTGCAGCAAAACGATCGCAATAGCTGGTGAATAAACCCCCCGAGACTTGCTTCCGACACGTCACGAAATGTCTATCGCGAATGGGCAGGTCGGCTTGGTAGAGACGCTTGTTTGACGCATAAGACAGGTATTTTTGGTGGAGAACTTCGGCTTTATCCTTGTGAGGTTTGTAAGAAGATGGTTCGGAAAGGAATTCACGTAGATTAGCCGTAGATGAAGCTGTAAAGTTAACCAAAGGCCGTCGAGAAATTAATGCGCCTCCGGGATACCTCGGATTCAGTCAGCAATGCCATGGCCAGCGTCCAAAATACTTACTTCGTCATTCCGTTTTCTATTATCAGCGGACCAAACATTAAACCACAATGAGCGTTTCCAGCGGGAAAGAAATGTCTGCTCGATGACTTTGCAAATATCTTGCTAGCCGAAGCCAGCTTATCGAAAGCATTCACTCCCAGGGTTTCCCAAAGCCTTCCATCTAGATCGTCTTCCCATAGATCCAGCTCGCGAGCAAAATCGAGCGCGACTTGGTCACCCGACTTTGTGTATCCTCTCAACGCCCGCAGATGGCTTCGGGGATGGGCGGATTTAGGCAAACAGGCCGGGCACACTCTGTACTGTTTGGACTCAAACGCCATCTTTGAGTAGTACCAATGCAGCTCTGGAGACATGTACTGGCCGATTCCTTTGTCTCCGGGCTCCTTTGGCGGTACCTTGAACATGTCAATGTTCTCGTCCTTGTCCTTGCATCCCTCACGGCATTCGTAGTAATGGAATGTCCGGATCAGGTGACGACATTCTGAGCACTGCCTTGCAACCAAGCACTCGCCGTGGTTGACTACCTGGGGCTTCTGTCCCCATGACCGAAACACAGGACGCCGTGCTTCGCGCACAAAATCGATATCCAGCAGGCCCAACGCTTGCAGCAGCGCGCGAGCTCTGCGCTGCTCGAGGAACAAGGGATCAAAGGCCGCAGGCCACTGGCTCTCTACTATAGCCTTGACCTGGGCCGCTTCTTCCGGTCCGAATGGATTCCATAGATCAATGAGCGGCGCAATCCTTTCCGTCTTGAAGTCGTCATATTGCGCAGCTTCGCACCCGTGCGCGTCTGGCTGAAAGTCGCTAAAATCCACAAACGCCTCGATGGCGGCGGCCAGTTCCTCCACTACACCTTGGCGATAGAGACCGAGTATTTGGCCAAATATGGCTTCAAAGTTAGCTTTCCCTCCGCCCTCTGCCTGAACTTCCCTCCACCCGCCTTCGAAGCCGTTATCCTGGGAGCTGCTGGACCAGTCGGACCAGAGGGTATCGTCGAATGCACTTTGACTCATTGCTAGCGGCCTGCAACAAGATTTAAAACCGACAGAGTCTTGCTAATGGAAAGCCACGTTCTAGCTAGTCTATGAAGTTGAGACCATTATCGCTCAGTCGAGAGGCTTCTGCCTGGTATCCTCAGTCACACACAATCTTCAGCTGCGGCTGAAACAGAAAGCCCCGCACTTCAGCCGCAGCGCTATCTACGCGAAGATGACGCATCCGAGATTCCCGGAATATCCTGCGCTATGTGGACACTTGCCAAGAGACCTGTTCTTCAAGCCACAGCCGCATCCATAAAATGAGTACATCAAAAGGCAACATCTTCAAGCGCCTCTTCAAGTCCAAGGCTGCTGTGCGCCACGGTGTAGGGCCATCGGCTTCAACTGCAGTCGGGCTTTCCGGGGAGAGCGCGAATGTGTCCAGAAGCGATAACTCGGCGGCAACATCAAGAAATTTGCGAGATGCCTCAGTCGAGCTTAACCAGTATCTGGAGGCCATAGAAAAGGATGGTATGTTGTTCCGAAGATAAAATACCCAAGCCAGTGTCGTTAGCGAAACGAGGAGGCCTTGTTGGATTCGTTTGACCGAGTCAAAGCAGAACCAGAAGGCCGATCTTTGGATGTCGTGTCCATGAGTCGCTGGATCGAGAAGCAGGAAGCTTACTCCAATGCCTCTTTCAGCAGCGTGGGGTTAGAGCAGATCAAGCTGTATGTGCTCAAACACACAATCGCGACGGCTATTAACTATCGCGACCAGATCCACTTTAGAGTCTTGTTTAGTTGATTTAGCAGCTGTGTGTGCCGAAGAAGCATACGATCGCCCAAATCGGGTAACGGCGCCAGCCGAAGGCTTTGACGTCGTTGGGGAAGTTACGCGCCTGGCTATTGGCCCGGTTGGCAGCTCCATCAAGGCGACAACGATTGGCGCGTATAAGCCCACAGTGGCTGGGCTTGGCATTTCCAACGTCATCGTGATTGCCATCCGGGGAACGGTAAGTATACACGACTGGATGGTCAACCTCAATGACGGGCCCGAACTTCCTGTTGAAGATGCGTTCATGGTAAGCTTGCTGGTGAGGGTGGTTGGCCACAATTTTCGATTGGCTGACTTGTCCACAGGGCAGTGACAGCAGCGGCAGCCTCTATTGTGCGCACGCAGGATTTCTATCCAGCGCCAAGGAGATGCTTCCTGGAGTAGCAGCATCACTCGCGAAAATTGTCAACGACTTGCCGCAAATTGATAGTGCCGAGAAGCCTACCCTTGTGCTTACGGGGCACTCAGCGGGCGGTGCTGTTGCAGCAATGCTCTATGCGCACCTTACGGCGTCTGATGTCGATACAGATGCGTTGATAGAACTAAAGAATAGTGGGCATCATTTGTTTCCTATTCACACCTTACTGTTTTTGAAAATTCATGCTGACCCTCATCGTTTTAGACTTCAACAACGTCCACTGCATCACATTCGGAGCCCCTCCAATCACCACTAAACCTCTCCAGCCAACCAACGACTCTTCAATTCTCCTCTCACTTATGAACGAAGGCGACCCAGTCCCGCGCGCCGACAAAAGGTACATCACCTCACTTCTCAAACTTTTTGTGACGCCGATGCCTCAAGACTCTCCCAGATGGCCGCTTTCTCCTTCAATTTTCTTTAATGCTGGCAAGGTACTCTTGATCCCCAGAGGTGGCGGTACATATCTAGCGCCTCGGGAACTTGGCGAGGGGAGTTTGGCCGAGACAATAATGGGCAATCCAAAGGCGCACAAGATGAGGCTGTACTTGGAATATGAGCGGGGCATTGTTGAAATTGAAACCAATACTATGTATAATAATCATTAGTTATAATTACTGTTGCATTGTTGTTGTTGATTTCTCCGAAATGTCTCGCCACTCGAAAACCTTAAATCTCACGAGGAGCATGCGCGAAATCCCATGTTCGCATTGCGGCTGTGTAAATGCTGGTGGGAATAAATTGGGTAGCAAAGCGGTCTTTTCCCTTGTTCGCGGCTGAATGCACGAGAGGAAGGATGGTCATCTGATAAAGTTGCAGCTCTCTAAGCCATAGTTTACATACTTTAGATTCATAACTATGGGTGCAAATTGGAATAGAGATGAAAATGCGCGAGTTGATTGCCCGTCCAGCGATTCAGGTCTCACGTGGATTACTCTTTTCTGTTTTGGGCTCGGCCATGTTAAAGAGAATTGATCGCTGACAACATGTCGTGACATGTTCTCTCACTTCATCTTTCTAAGCAGGCGGTAGTGGAATTTTGAGGCAGTTAGGGATTTTACAACCCATTATCGACTATCCCCACGTCCTAAGCTACCAACGGGCGCATAGCCACAAGCAATGCCATAAAAATCCTTGTTCCATGCAATTTCGGGTAAATGGTGCTGCATATGGAGATCGACGCTTATTCTTAATAGCTCGGCAATGACGTCTTTAGCAACTTATCCGCCCACGTGGAACACGCGGTAAGCAATTGCCATGCACGCTGACACCACATTTCAAGGAATGCTATATCTCATCACCATTATCCTATTTTCCAGGAGACTAGACCAATGAGCATCGAATTTCAGTATGCTTGATTAGGTTAGACTAAACTCTGTCATGGAAATGTGACTGCCTTTTGCCTAAATGCCACGAGATGCAGGTTCCAGCTGAAAACTACGCCATGGCCAATCAACAAAATGCAACATGAATGGATCCCTTGCAGAATACCTCGACTGGTTTCAACGTCGCATTTTGCGGGGTTTGTCAGCCCATTGCAGCCGCCCAAATAGATGGCGATGGAAACACACCTTCGCACAAGGCCGGAACTACTTGGGCCGAATTGGTGTCGGCCAGGAGCACTCGAATGTGGGGGTGGATCCGCCGTGTGATCCCTGTAGCATGGAACAACTGCGTCCGCGTTACAGAAACTGTAGTGTTGCAACATTATGCCCTTGTTCTATCATATGTTTGACAATTTTAAGGGGCCGGGTAAGTGTACTCTGGTTCCTGGCCATTGATGATTGCTGAGATGCATCATCAGACAAGAGTATATAAGCCTGCTAACCCTCATGCTTGATTTCGAACTTCAATCCAACACAATCTCACCCATCCTTCCTTGTCTACATCTCCTAAAAATACTACGAAGAAAATGAAGCTTACAAGCACCATCCCATTGGTCGCCTCGGCGTCGGGCGTTATGTCGGCGTGCAGTCTCCCTTCAACGTACAGCTGGACATCCACAGATGCCTTGGCTGAACCCAAGTCAGGCTGGGTCGCCCTCAAGGACTTCACCTATGCTCCTTACAACGGACAGCATCTCGTGTATGCGTCAACCCATGACACTGGGACAAGCTGGGGCTCGATGAACTTTGGTCTCTTTTCAGACTGGTCCCAGATGGGCTCTGCAGCCCAGAACGCCATGAGCTCGTCCACTGTTGCCCCAACGCTCTTTTACTTCAGCCCGAAAGACATCTGGGTGCTCGCATACCAGTGGGGTGTGGCTGCATTCGTTTACAGAACCTCGACTGATCCGACCAATGCCGATAGCTGGGGTGAGGAGCAGCCACTCTTCTCTGGGTCCATCGCCGACTCTGGCACCGGACCTATCGACCAGACTGTCATCAGCGACGGCACAAACATGTATCTCTTCTTCGCGGGGGACAACGGAAAAATCTACCGAGCCAGCATGCCCATTGGAAACTTCCCCGGCGACTTTGGCACCAGCTCCGAGATTATCCTGAGCGACACGACCGAAAACCTGTTTGAGGCGGTCCAGGTTTACACCGTCGATGGTCAGAACCAGTACCTCATGATTGTCGAGGCCATGGGCTCAAATGGACGATACTTTCGCTCCTTCACGGCCACCGACCTGGGCGGTTCGTGGACTGCGCAAGCCGCAACCGAAAGCAACCCCTTTGCTGGAAAGGCCAACAGCGGCGCCACCTGGACCGACGACATCAGCCATGGTGATCTCATTCGCATCAGCGCAGACGAGACAATGACGGTTGATCCTTGCAACCTCCAGCTGCTTTATCAGGGACGAGATCCCACCGCCAGCGCCGATGACTACGGCCTCTTGCCCTACCGACCTGGAGTATTGACCTTGAAGTCTTAGAGTGTGTGGGATTTTGTCTTTCATTCTTCATTAACCCTGTTGATGCTCTTGTTGCTGTTTTATGTAGTTGGAGAAGAAAACACTCCCATTCATCGACGAGGTCTCATTCGAGTTCTTATGTACATATCTTTTGAAATAACATGATTGTCACATAATATCAAAACATGGCCATGGGTCGTGAAGTTGCAATATCATTGCGAATGTAGGAAGTCCGTTCCACAATGTCTTCGAAAGTTCCCTTCTACCCTACTCTAGAATCATGGATAACCAGCTCGATGAACTAATTCTGCTCTTTCGGCATTTGCAGCGTGTCTAAGGAAACGAGATCATGAAACGTCGCGTGAAATTAGCGGGTGTAGGGTGGGTCTGTGATGAGGGTGGGCTTTTGTGGAAACAAAATTTTCCGCTCACGCTGCCATTGAGACGAACACTCCAAACCTGCAATGTCGCGGATGTTTGGCAATGCGTGATTCTTTTTTGCATCTAGCCTAAGAAAATCCATGGTGACTATCAATTTGATAGCTAATTCACACAAGATGCGGTTTGTTTCATCAGCAGTTGGAAACATCGAATCCGCGCCGTAATTACACCATTCGAATGACAAGCTTGCCAAAATGTTTCTGCGCTTGAGGGTGTTCGTATGCTGCCTTGGCATCTTGAAGCCAAAACACACAATCATCGAGAGCCGGCCGAATATCGTTGACTTCGATCGATCGATTCATCTCTTCAAACTGCATCCTTGAGCCAATAACGACACCTCGCAGGGTGCATGGATGGATCAGATAGTCCATGATAGTTGGTGGGTTCGATTGAGATGCATCGTCGCCAACAGCTCCAATGATTGAAATTATACCATCGGGCTTTAAGGCCGTAAGAGACTGTTCATATTGTGTTAGCATCCCCCGGTCTTTCTATCTTTCTTTTTTTTTTTTTTTCTTTTTTAAATTCCGCCTTGGGAGATTACCTGGCGCATCGTCGACGAACCGCCAACCTCGACAACGTGGGAAACTCCCTGTTGCTCTGGAGTCAAACTCGTCGCAAGCTGGCCCCATTAGGGAACTTCTCGATAATTAATTACGTGGTCTGCTCCAAGAGCTCTGAGTTTGTCTGCTTTTACAAGTGAAGAGGCTGTTGCAATGACACGTGCTCCGGCGGCTTTGGCAAACTAAAAAAACATTAGTGTGGTGTCACGCAGCTCTCAGCGTGGTCCTTGCCTGGATCGCGAACACGCTCACGCCCCCCGAGCCCTGAGTGAGGACGACGTCACCTGGCCTTAACGTCTTACCGTCCAAACCATAAAATGCATTCCATGCTGTCAAGGCGGCACAGGGTAATGTGGCTGCTTCCAATATGTTCAAGTTGGCAGGTATTTTCACAAGGCTCTGCTCGCTAAAGGCCACGTACTGCTGCAAGACGCCGTCGATAGCACCTCCCAACCCAGATCTCTTAATATCTTCGTTGATGCTACCTGCAATATAACCTTGATAGCACAAGGTAGCAACTCGGTCACCTAGCTTGAAACGTGTAACTCGATCACCAATTGCAACCACGACCCCCGATCCATCTGATACAGGGACTGCATTTTCCTTGAGGGGAAAGGGATATCCAGGCTGTGAGAATTCGGAGAATTAGTGCTTATACTTGAACAGATTTCTATTTAATGTAAATGGTCTGCGGGGATCAAGGCAACAGCAATCCCGCAAGGTAACGGACTCCCAGCGATCGAATGGACCCTGAAACACAGGTCGTTTCGCAGAGTTCAAATTAGGACCCCGATAGACCGCTCACGAGTCGCAATAAGCAATAGATCCATCTACCTGATGGGGTGAGTTCGGTCGAAACCCTGTGCAAGGACATAAAGCGCGCATTCGTCCGTGAGGCGAGCGAATATTCTGTGGCTAACGGCTCTTATTTCACCCATTTCGGCCTCCGATAATGCAGCCGCTTAATATTAAGAAAAGTGAAAGACTTAGTCATGGATTTCAAAGCAACCGCTCGAATAAGACGATTGCTTACTGACTTCTTTATTTTTGTTGAACGGCATGAAATAAAATACAAAGTGAATTAAGAGAATCTAGCGTAGGCACTTGCTGCCTTACCAATTGAGTATTTCAATTCTCTTGATTGTCCCTCATCCAATTCTTGGTTGAGCATCGCTGAGTACAGTCCACACTGGGCCAAAATTATTCTACTTCTTATTCAAGCTATCCAATCATACAAATTGATCAAGTCCCCGACTTAAAGCTTTCCAGAAGCCTTGACCTTCTTCACAAATGTCTCGACATCACTGAAAAGTGCCTGCGTCTGCTCCAGCGCAGCAAAGTGACCACCCTGCACGAGTCGTTAGTTCTGTGAAATATTGAGTTTTGTCCGAGTACATACATTGTCGTGCGAGTTAAAGAACACCAGGTTCGGGAATGCAGCTGTCGCCCACGAACGAGGCACGAAAGCCAATTCGTATGCAAACTCAGAATAACCAAACGGCTTGTCGGCAGGGAAAGGAATGACAGTAGTGGATGCACCCAATGCAGCCCCAGTCGACCCATAAGGCCACATGCTTCGTGGAAGTGTGTCAGTGAACCACCAGAAGGCTGCGGACTCGAGGATGGTGTCGAGGCTCAGCGGGTTATTCTTGTCTGCCCACTCAATGAACTTTTCTCCAACCCTGCTATGGTTAACGACTTTTTCGGCAGCAGTTTCAGGGCAATGTCACACATACCATCCCAAAAGTGCGACAGGGGTCAGAGCAAGAAGCAAGCCGGTAGATGCTGGGCGGGTCTCGTGCTGGATGCTATATGCGGTGCCCGTGGCGCTAAAACTCGCGATGCGACCCAGGTGTTCAAGTTCGGCAGTAGTCAAATTAGTTGTCGATCCTTGCTGCGTCGCATTCAGAGCCAACATGTTAACTGCGAAGGTTAGTCTAGTACTCTACACACCGATGTATTTTAGCTTCACTTACGATGGAATCCCTTGCATTCAGCGTGGTCAGAACACGTCTGCTGCGCAATGAAACTGCCAACGTCACCACCCTGCACCACGTAAGAATCGAATCCGAGGCTCGTCATTAAGCCGTTCATGACTCTGCCGGCCATTGGGAACGTTATTTGCACGTCTTCGCTCGGGTCTGATGTGAGTCCATATCCCGGGATAGATGGGACAATGATGTGGTAGGGAAGGGTCTCTGGCGTGTATTTCTCAATCGTCAAATCCATCAATGGCAAAAACTCCAAGAAGGAACCCGGCCATCCGTGCATGAAGAGGATGGGAGTGGCGTCTGCATTTTGCGAGAACAAGGCAGCAAAGTGGACATCGAAGTATCCGCCCTCAGAGTCAGTGATGTTGGTCTTGTAGTTCGGGTAGTGGTTAATCTTTCGCTCGTTTTCACGCCAGTCGAAGCCATCAGTCCACGTGTTTGTTGCGTTGACGAGCCAGTCTCGCGAGATGCCGTAGGTGCCATCCGAAGTATGCCGGCTGTACCATGACGAGGGAGGAATTTTGGCAACATTGACCAGAGTCTCGAATTCGAAAAGCTGACTGTCCGTCACGCAGAAAGTGAAGTTGGACGGCACAACAGAGACGTTGGCCGGTAGACCTCCGAATGCCAGCGCCATTGTGATGTGACGAAGAAATGGAGATGTTTGGACATGCGCTAGGACAGCGGGGATGAACTAGTACTAGTAATAGATGCGGATTTCCTGGCATTGCGCATAGGGAGTAGCAGTGAGAAGCCCACCGCAGTTGCATGGGTAATCAATAAGGTTCGTCCCTGCATGTTCGGGAACCATTCGCCGCTTGTTCGGCAAAGAAAAATGGAGCGCAAGGCGTAGTCAGGCTGGATTTCATAGAAAGAGTACGTTGTCCATTCTTTGAAACTATGTAGCACGCTGGGGGGGATTTATGTTCACTTACTCTGCGTTGCCATAAAAATAGCAACTTTTTCTTGGGGCTTTCATGTGCGTTGCCTGGTTCGTATCGCCGTGCGAGAAAGTCTTTGGGGACTTCGCTTCAACCGACGACGGAAGGCATCCCGAGTTTAATTAACGCGGGGCACGTGGGATCTCCTAGTATCCTACACGGCAGTCGGGCAACGTCACAATTGATCGAAGCTGATTCGCTGTGGCTGGATTGACTTTTGGTCTCAGCGCCTTCATTAACCAAGTTGAGCGAGAATGGGGCTGTGGTTAAATTTGATTACAAGGCCTAGACCCACATCTATGATTTCAACAGTGGGAACAAGTAAGCATGCTTTGACTATCCATCGATTGAGAACGCTCCCTATCGCTGGCCTGAGAGCTCCGGTTGTTCTAATTGGTGAGTGTGATCAAGGACAGCGCACCGACCCTCATGGTTGCAGAAGTTTTGCTCACCCTAGACAATATCCAGGAATTTATGAAACACGCTGAATTAGTCATAGGTCCCATGCTATTGAAAGCGAACAAGCATGTCGAGAAGCTTAATGGAGAAGATGGTACGACACAAAATGCACACGAAGGGACGAAGTTTGTGCTTCCTATTGCTTGGGCGGATGCATGCTCCTAGACAATGGTGTAGCATTCTTCTTTTAATTGACGAATAAGCGCGCAGGCAATTTAAGCCTAAAGCTGAAACAGGACCCATCATCACATCATCGCTTAGTTCCACGCCTTCACATTGAAAATGTGGACAAGGCGGCGGATAACTTGGTGAAAGTTGATCTCTCTGAAGCTGGACGCCCTCCGCGACAACATGGGGATGATATCGCCGCCGACAGGTCCCGCTTTCCGGCGCTCCTCGCACCGATTAACCATGCAAAGACCGATCCGTAAGCCATCAGCAATGTTGTTTGGTGCATTGCTAGCGATCAGCACATCGCCTTGACTATTCACACCGAGCTGCCACACGCTCTCCCAGGTCTCTCCGTTTGCTCTGATCAGCTGTCGAGTATCAGGATCGACGTGAATACCACCCCATTTATGAGCCCGCAGCAACCCCACATCGAACATGCGTGGATAAGGCTTGTGGAAATGTCGAACGTCGCGCGTCTGCCCTGTGGCCTCAATTAAATAATCGGCTCGCAGTTGGTGGGTTTTGGCCCCAGATGGTGACGTGTCGCCCTTCAGCGCATGCGTCAAAACCGGGCGACCGTCGTCTCCAGTGAGAAAGGTGAGGAAATACTTTCCCGTTTCGCCATCAGTCTCGATGCTGCTCAAACCGGCCTCAACCCTGAGAAGCCCACTCTCCATGGCCTTCAAAAGATACTTGGCGGTGATGGCCGGCATTGGTGCTTGATAGGAATAGTACAAGGTGCACAGTTCGCCAAAATATCGACGCTTTTCATCGCCAGTCAAATGCGAGAAGATGTACTGGCGAACTTCGGAAAGGGCCAGAAGGACACAGCGCCATGGCGTGGCGAGTCCAGAGTCTGTTTCTCTGATGCTTTCAGCGAGGTGATTTTGGATGTCGGCGGTGCGCGGGTTCCAAATGTCTTGCCAATTTAGCTGTTTCCCACCATAGGCGGCCTCCATCTCATTCCGCACAAGAGGCAAGAGCCAATCAATTGAGATACTACCGGTGGCTTTAACCCGAGCCTCCAGAATATCTTGGGTTAGATATTGCAGCTGGTATTTTACCGCCTTGACACGAGTCTTGCGTAGTTGTCCGCGACGACTGGCCATGACGATCTGATCAAACGTCAGATTGCCAAGCTCTTGTTGTTCGAGCAGCCACACCACGGCATCATTGGCACTTAGACCTGTGCCCTTGACGGCCACAACACCTAAATGTGGTGATTTTGGTGAAGAATCATTTGCATCCATGTGCTTGAGTGCTAGAGCGTTGCGCTGGTCGTCAACGTAGATGTTGCTAACATGATTGAGTTTGCTAGAAAATTGCGGGTTGGAAGGAGAATAAGTATGGCCCGAGCTCATGACAACTTGGTCGAACAAGTAGTCATTTCCTTCTGCGTCACGTAGCGCAAGCTGTTTGTCAGGTCGTTCATCCATTTCCTGAATCGCCTGTGTCACAAGATTCACTTGGATACCCTTTACCTTCGCCTGCTGTTTGATGTCGTGGAAGCAAAAGTGTAAGAACCTGCCAAACAAAGTTCGCGGATAGAATGCTTTGGCATCTACACCAATGAGACCATCCGTGGGGTCAGTAGGCACCCACCCTCGCTCCATGGCCTGCGCGTATTCCTCGGATAGAGCTTTTCTGTTTGCTGCTATCCAAGAGAGGAAGCCCTCGTCTCCTCCGTTGAGTGTCCCAAGATGGTCAGCTTCATGATTGAGAAGCCAGCAGTATGGCTGGTCCATCCGATAGGGCACTCCTGGACCAACGATGCCTGAGGGTTCGAATATTGTAATAGCCGAGTCCTCCAGGCCCGCAGAGGTCAATGCCTCAACAAGTCCATTCAAGCTGGCCAGACCCGAGAGGCCCCCACCAACAATAGCAAACCGAGACTGCGTGCTATTCATGGCCACAGTAGGGAGAAATGATACTGTGGTCTAGAAAGTTCAATCTTGAAGGGAATGCTTTTGGAGGTGCAAAATGGGAGGGGCAAAGAGAATCTAGATGAGGCATGCAAATGGGAGGACTGTTGAATCTGTCTAGAAAGGTTTATTTAGTTTTATCGAGGCAATTTATAACAAGCTTTCAATAATGCGACGCCCTTGAAACTGTCTTTACAGAAGATGCAGTACAAGCTTGTAGTAGCATCCCCGTGGCCATGCATGGTAGTTCTCGACATCCAACCTGTGCCGCATCAACATTTGGTTCACGGCTGAGTATGGGATATTGCAAATAAACACGCCATCATATGATGGCGCCTCTCTTAGTATTCGTCGCTTTATTGCTTTACGTAAAACATGGGACAAACTTTTGCTCTTGTTTTCCACTAGAAGCTAAATAAGTCAATGCCCAGTATGAAAAGAAAAAAATAACTTCATATTTGACTCATAAGGGCAAAGTCTGTAATGTAGGTTAGGCTACAAAGGGGATTTAAGCTGATTCTTATTTTAGTCCGGCCAAAAATATCTACACTACTAAACCTATTGTCGAACACTATTTGTCTGCCACTGCCATGGCCTGGTTACTGGATCACCCAGTTGAGCCACTTGCTTGTTTTTCTTTTTCACTAGCAGCTAGCTGGCGACAAGTAACAAAATGCGAGCTGGAATGGAAGAGATGCAGGAATTTGGAGCATCAAAGTGTCCAGCCTCTCCATATCACGGATTCTCTGGTCCAAATACGGATTCAAATGGGACCAGAGTTGAACCGGAGCGAAACAGTACGGGGAGTGATCGGCACATCCTGAGCGCCAAGTGTGCCACAAGTTTTGTTTGGCGTCATTTCAAGAGTATCATTGTCTCACTTCCAACCTAAACAAGTCCCACATGTGCCCCCATGGTCGAATACTATGACGAGATGATGGTGTAGCCGGGGGTTTGACAATCATGCCCGTGTATATTCGGGCTTGGGCACCATTATTCAAGTTCAAACATTCCTCGGCATTCACAGGCGATACCACAGAGCTGTTGCCTTGAGGTGCTTCCGGATGTAAATCATGGGATTGGCCGTCACCCTGACAGAGTCTCAGAGGCGGGCTCAACGCGACGATGCGGGTGATCCGCTGTCAAAAGGCCTCCACCTCTGGCTTGATGTAGCGCAGCCAAAGAGCATCAGCGCCGAACAAAGACCACAAGTGAGTCTCGGTCGAATACGCCCACTTTGCCCATCCCACACATCGCACGCTAGAGACAACAGCATAAGTTTCAGTTGTGTGAATGTGGCTTCGGAATAACCCAAGGCCCGAGCCACTAACTGCAGTAGCGCCTCACGTGTGGTGGTGAAGATGGGCTCGAAACGGACCGCAGACGGGAAGACTTTTTCCTGGGGCCCAATTCGATGCCTGTTTACCCTGAAGCAATCTGGTTCTGTTCATGCTCTGCTGCGTTATGATCTAGAAGAGCAAGCTTGCGCCGTTGAACCTGACCATCTAGGTTGTACCCAAGGGCTTTGGCTTACTTGGACGCCAAAACTTGAAAGACATTGCTGCCGTGCACGGTACACCAAGTAGCCACGCCCAAGCTGGAAAAGAAGATGACAGCTCCAGAGCCCACGGAGAGGTCGCCGCTGCTCCGGTGAGAACATTTGCGCTTTTAGCAGTGAGTGGTGCTTGAACTGATCACGCCTTGTTTTAGCAGGTCTTCGAGCTCGTTCAACGACAGCCCAAGCTCCGCAGACTCGGCGACGTTCCCCGCATCCTCGCCTTCTGATGAAGAGTCGTTGCTTCGTCAAAATGCATCCGCCCACGAGCCTCCTACAGACCTTAGCCAAGCTGCTATATTCCGCATCATATGTGTCCTGATGATTGGTTGGTGCCCCTGACGCCAATGCGCCATCTACCAATCGCCTCGAACCAATCTGACGTACAACCGGGTAGCCGTTTTTATCTTCAACGCCGACCATTCGTTAGTGTTAGCCACGCATCCCATCATCGCCTCCGACTTTAATGCACTCGAATGGTCCAGTTGGCTGTTCACCAGCTTCGGCCTTGCTGGTGCGGCCATGCAGCCCATCTTTGGGAAGCTCAGCGATATTTACGGACGCAAACCAATCATCTTAATATTATATGCTGGATTTGCCATTGGCTGGTACGTCCATATCCGCCGGCATTGCATCACTTAGAGAGATTAGCTGACTGTTTCTAGCATCATCGTGTATGTTCAAAACGAAAACAGGTTTAAATAATTTTCGCGTATACTGACCACACACTAGAGCTGTCGCTGGGTCTATGCTCACCGTTATCCTCGGCCGAGTACTGTCCGGCGGGGTCGGTACAAGCATGACCGTGCTTGTGACGATTCTGATCAGTGATATTGTACCGATTCGAGAATCGGGAACTTGGAGGGCATACGTCAACGTCGCAGCCACTACCGGCCGAAGTCTTGGAGGGCCTCTGGGCGGGTGGCTCGCTGACGCTGTTGGATGGCGCTGGTACGTGCTCATGCGATCATGGGTGTTCTTTCTTCTTCTTGGTTGAATATGCAAACAACTGACACTAAAATCCAGGTCATTCGGAATTCAAGCTCCAATGTTTGTGGTAGCACTGATCCTGTGCTGGATAATACTCCCGAATGACCTATCCGCACGAAAGCCCGAACATTCCAGTGAACCAGCGACTGCGTCTTCAAAGCTTGCCAGAATAGACTTTTTTGGAGCCACCGTCTTGGCCTTCTTCATCCTTTTGCTGCTCTTGCCCTTAGAGCTGGGAGGTAACGAGGTGCCCTGGTCACATCCGCTTATTCCTGGTCTCCTTGCGGGCGCGCTCATCTTTTTGGTGCTTTTCGTCCAAGTGGAGAAGCGGTGGGCAAAGGAGCCCATCATGGACCTTTCTTTGTTTGCTCAAAAGGATTCTGTCCTCCTGTTTCTGGTTATGGGATTGCAAGCTGCAGCCCAGCTCGGAGTAAGCCCGCACTAACCCCACCTCATCAATCGCATCGTACCTGTGGCTGATAAACTGGATCATAGATGATGTTCTTGGTTCCCCTTTACTTTCAGGTGACTCAAAAGGCATCAAGCTCCAATGCGGGTGCACATCTATTTCCATCCGTCGCAGGAAACGCAGCCGGTGGTGTAGTAGCGGGTGTCCTGATCAAAAGGTATGGCGTTTGTTTTGAGCGGAACTGCTTTTGTATCACACTAACGGCAATAGGACTGGGACATACAAGTGGCTCATATATCTGGGCACAATCTCCTCCGCGCTTTGCTATGTGCTTCTGTTCCTTAGATGGCACGGCAATACCAATTGGTTGGAGTCTTTTTATATCCTCCCTGGGTAAATCCTGATCCACCTCCGCCCTGTACTACATCTTTGGGTGTTTATCTAACTCGATTACAGTGGTTTTGGAATGGGCTTGGCGTACACCGTTCTCTTCGTTGCGACCCAAGCTACTGTCAAGCCCGAGCAAGTGTCAGCAGCCGTCTCGACGTTATTCCTCTCCACTGCTGTGGGCACCATCCTTGGCGTGGCCGCCGTCACTGCCGTTATGAAGTCCATTCTACAAATGTCCTTGGAGGTCAAACTGCGTCTTCTTGATCTCGATGCCCCTACACGAATTGAGGTAAGGCTCATGAGCGCTCAGGTGAAACACCCATGCTGACTTTGCAGATCATATCCAAAGCTGTTTCAAACGTCGAATATGTACTGAAGGTTAAAGGAAAGATTGCTGAAGCTATTGTAGAATCATATGTTGATGGGCTTCTATGGGCGCATGGACTGTCTCTAGTCTTTGTCTTGATGGGATTCGTCTTAGCCCTGTTCATAAAGGAGCGCAAACTTCATCAGTGACGAACATGCATCTAAAAGAAAGGTATTTATAGAGACATTGCATAGAAATGGAATAGATAAACTTACTAGATGGCACACCCTCCCATGTATATACATGGTGACTGTGCTGCTGGCATAATATACAGATTCAAACGGAATTCTATGACACAGATTGATTCTGTAAATTATATAGATTGAAGGGCTCGAGGGATATCACGAATTGTTCCTTCCTCCGTTCTTTCTTTCATTCATCTCAAAGACGTAGCTCAGAAATTCATAGTATATTGATCGTAGACTCGTCTAACGAGACTTTACGCAATGTGCATGGGGTGAGATTTGTCCATCGCCACGCACCCACTGGTGGAGCTAGGACCCATTGCCTACCCTACACATCCATACTCGCGCCTCCACGCAAATGTCTCAGTGCTGGGTTGCAAATAAAACATTGGCACTGATGGGCTGTGTGGTGCTACAGGCAATTTTGCTACATGCAAAGGCTCTAAAACCGGTGCTTGTTGTTCCAAGTACGGCCATTGCGGATCGGGCAAGGAATACTGTCGAGGCTGGCAGATATGGGCGGATGGTGCAGTGGGGAGGAAAAAAAGATAAGAAAGGCCAACCGACAAACAGGAATTTTCACCATCATGCAATAGGAATTATTATGGGCTTCTAAAGTCTGGAATAATTTCTTCTGGCATTGTAAAAATAGCTGACGTAGAATAAAATCAAGCAGTAATTGTCCAATAAACCGAACAAGAAGCTAAGCTAGCTTTGGGCACAGTGTTCGTTGTCTATTAGGGAGGTTTATTTTTTTGGTGGCAAAAGATCTGGAGAGCTTGTTAAATATCTAACTGTATGTATCAAAGCCCATGGAATCCGCAAATTCATTTATGAAACAGTTCATCATGGTGTTGATTCCATGAAATTAAGTTGCGCGAGTATCTATTGTACAAGAGAGTACAGAAATTGCCCCTCAACATTGAACGGTCCCGTTCGATTCTATGACAACATCTTGGATCGTAAACGGAATCACTCGCACATCGCCAATCAGACCCGTGTCTACACTACTGGGAAGAGGATTCGACAGAGCTGGCGCGACTCCTGAGAACTCAAGTTCATCATAGATGCTCAGAATATAGTTCCACATAAGTGTACCGACCACAATCTCGATGGTGTTGGTACCTTCAACCAAGTATGGGCTGATATTTGCAAGAGGACGGGTGATGTCGAGAGGTTTGAGTTTGTGGTTGTTGACAAAGACTCTTGCTCCGTGCGATGCGACGGGAAGGCTGATAAAGGCCCCTTCATTGGCATTCTTTGACGAGGGAGACCAGTCGAACTGGCTAGAGTAGAAACCAAGGCCGGATGCGCTTTCCAGGCCAGGAATATCAAGCCACGATACCAAAGAGTCCAAAGTATGCGTCGTGTTCTCCTTGATGCCATCGCTTTCAACATCATAAATATCCTCGGGCTTCAGCCAATGTTCAGCTACCAAGGTCCAGTTCGATAATTTGAACGAGGGGGTTGTTGAAGAGTTGGAAAGTTGGCAAGATTCTCCATTTGAGAAAGTCACATTGCTAATATCCGATTGCTCTGCCGTAATGTAGAGCGCCAAGCTGTCTGACGCTGAGACGTTGTAACCCATGACGTTAGTTGGTAGTGTGGTGGTGTGCAATAGAGGAGTCGAGATGGTTTGGTTCAAGCTGGCTGACAGGGCATATACACGAGTTTGGCCAGCTGCCAAATCGATTGGAATGATGGTCCTGCTGTTGTTGAAGGAATAAGATATTAGAGGCAGTTGATCTCCGGTCCATGTATCAAAGAAGTAAGGCGTTTTCTGTGAATCCACACTAATGGTTCCGGTGACAGCCGAGTCGGAAGCGAAAAGAAAGACGTAGTCAGTACCCGTTTCATTATCTGTTCGCAAAACGGGGTAAATTATCCCATTGACGTCCAGACTGATTCGAGGATCCACGCCGATATCCTTCAGCTTCTCTGCAGCTTGACCCACTTCCACTTCATGAACCCCCGAGGTCTTTTTCAAGGATGTCAGTGCACTCTCAATTGCATCTTTATCAGAGCCATTGCCGCTGAAATAGACACCTGGCGAGCCACCGACAAGCAAAATAGGAATACCCGATTCGGCGAATTGCTGGAGACTGCCAACGGCTTTCAGGGTGACATTTTGGTCCTGTGTCACAACGATGGCTTTATAGGCTGGTCCTTCCGGTGCCAAAACGCCATTGCTGACATAGAGGTGGGTTGAGTTGAAGTTTTCGGAAGACAGGTAGCTGTAGGTATAGCCGGCATCAATTAAATCGTCTGAACCGTACAAAGCGCCCAGGTAAGGGTCAGTGTTGGATTGTTTATTGAAAATCATAACATCGGTTCGTGGTGTTCCAAGGTGAAAAATATGCTGGGCCCTGGCAATGTACTCGAGAAGTTCAGGAAGCCCATATTCCCAAGATGGCTGCTTTTCAGAGTGGCTGTCTGAAAAGAGGAGAAAAAAGGCGGTATATCCCGGCCAAGTCGTGTCATAGTACTCCCCTGTGAAACTCTGGCCGTGGAGCATGATTTGGTTTATTCCACCAGCGAAAGCCTCGTTAATTTGTCCAAGCAATGTTTTCAGCGGAAGGGCAAACGCCTTTTGGAGGATAGCGCCCATTTCGTTTGAGATTGTTTCTTTTTGATACAAATTGGCAACACCAGAGAATTGTCGGTATGCATCAATACCACCTTCAAAGGCAAGGCTTTCGCATTCTGGAATATCAACAGAGTCGATGTTGGCTGCCATATCGATCGGCAGGTTGTAGGACGGCTGTGCGGAGTATTTGAGTCCCAGTCCGTTGAGCCAGGTGCTCAGCGTCGTGAGGTAATCCCGGTATCCTTGTTCGAGAGTCTTGCGGAAATCGTGGATATATCCAACACCTTGATCATCTGTATTGAGGATGCACCGAAGGTTTCCAGGGTACGAGGGTTGAGTGCCGAGATTGTTGTTACCCCATGCCACAAGGGGCAAGAACTTTCGAAGACTATAGCCATTGATTGATTGGAAGGCCTCCAAGATGGAGGGTGACCACGAAATATTGCTGTGGATTTCAACGCTATCCTCCCAACCTAGGTGACTCATGAGAAAGGATACTGGTCTTCAGATGCGGAATACTTACCATAATTTCCAACCTCAGTAAGTAGGTTTTTAAGTTCCGTATCGTTCAGAATGTAGCTCTCCCAAAAGTCGATGATAGCTTCGGCACCTGTGGAACTGAAGTGATCGACAATGTAGGAACCGTTGTCAAACATCAGGCCCGTGGTGTTAGACTCAAGCTCCAAATTCTTGGCAAGGTCCTGATATTGGTAGTAAGCGAACAGGCGATACGTTTCGCCACTTGATACATTGAAGCTCAAGTTTACAGTCCCGTCCTTTTCAACATGATCAGTTTGGTCGGTAAGTGAGTTAGCGTCAAGGACAAGAAGTGTCGCATTGTTAGCGGGGGTACTGAACAACGCGCTGGCCGCATTCACGAAAGCCGATGATGTCACTTCTTTTGCTGAAACAAGGGCGACAAGCTCGCCAGTACCCCAGCCAGGAATAAGTTCGCTGTAAGTTCCATTTTTTGAAACAGTAGTATTGAAAGGCGCCTTGGGCAAATGTCAATGGAATATTCGCCACTCCCATGGTCACTTTAAAGACCAGAGATGGTAATTGTAAAGGACAGAAAGGAATACTCACGAGGTCCCAATGTAAACCGGAATTATCCGTCGTAGAAGGAATGCCTTGTCCTTGATTTGGTCCCAACGCAAAATCCATCAAAATTCCGTTGTCCTTGGCAGCTTGCAAGCCCACTTTGAAAAGCTCATTGAAAGCCACAGTTCCAAATCCATAGGTAGCCCAGTCTGCGCCTTCCGGTTGCGGCGCTAGAGATCCGCCATAGTTGTAAAGAGGAACCCATTCAACTCCGCCGGCACCTCTGGCTGTAGCTGCTGCAATATCTTTTCTAACAACGGAAGAGTTTACACTTGGATCTGGAAGCCAGTATCTGAATTTCATGCGAGCATAGTTTGAAGGATCGGCAAAAGATCCGTAGTCGGGCGAAGCCTTGACGCCCACCACGGCTAAAATGTGAGCAATGATGCCAAAAGTAGACTTCATGATTCAAGAAATCCTGAATTAGTTGAGCGAACACAAAGGAAATGAAGGAACCGAAATACGAAAAGGTCTCAATTCCCGTTTCTCAATCATATAGAACATGATTTATTCTCAGCGGATCGATTCTTCCGTGCTAGATCAGGAAATCCGTCAAATGCTAGGGTCCGATGTTGAAAGTTTAAATTTCCCATGCGTATTCAGTAACACTGCCCTAAGCTCGATCCGTCACCATTCCAATAGTATCCCGGCAGGCAATCACTGGGTAGCCTGTGTTGACATACGAGCTCGATATGTACAGTGTCGGCGAGTGCAAATAGAAAGACTAGCATGAGCAGATGAGGAGTTGGTAAAATGACGCGCACGCTCGGCCCACAAAGATAACTCATAGAGCAACAAACACAAGATCACTGGGTCTTGGCGGCACCCCAAGCTCCAACCTGTGTGACATAAGACCCAAAATTGTCAAAACGCGGCTTGGCAACAAATATGAGACAGGCATTTTAGCTTTCGGTGTATTGGGAGCCGAGTCGCAGGGTGCAGCACGTGGTAAGCCGCAATTCATCTGCTGGTTTATGACAGGATCCTAAGCCTACTAGATTGTGAGGAATTTATCGGGGATGGTCGATCGGCCAACCTCCGGAGTACATGTTGTATGAGGCTATTCAATGGAGGGATTTGACATTTACGTGGGCATTCCGTTGGTTTGAAAGTTAAATACGTCCCAGAAGTGCGTCATCAACAGCTGATGCAAATTATTGAATGGAAACAGGCATGTCTTTGCAGTACACATTGCTGATAGAAGAAACGGTTATTGGAGTTTGCTTGTGAGATAATGTGTCGGGTCTATCGAGACATTTTCTCTACCGGCAGCAGATCTACACGGCATTGGAAGTGCGACGTCATCTGCAATGAATCTCCATATTTCTTGCATGGATGTGAAAATAGCCTCATCATTCATTTCGATCGCCAACTCGTATCCATCCAACAATGTAGACTAGGCAAATGCATTGGAGATCTAACCAGTCTAGTTTTGAACTGTCTCTCAACTGTAAGTGCTGAATCAAATATTCAACCTACGTCGCATTGCTGTCCCAAATTTCCGGCAGTACTCTTGAAGACCCGAGATGTGGAACAGTGGGGGTATTATGAGCAGCTGCCAGGGTTTTGGTGGATGTTTCTAGGATCTCAAGGACAGGCCAAGCTTAACACTTGGGATGAAAGAAATAACGCATGTTAAACGCGCCCACTCGTGACGTTGCTGTATCCGAAAACGGGAAAGAAAATACATCTGCTCCGTTTGCCGCCGGCGAAAACAAATGATTGATTTTTTTTCAATTCCCGAAGAGATACAAGAGCGATCGCGGAGCACAGGTCAAGGGGATGCAATGGGCTGGGAGTCTAGACTTGGCGACCATTTTGTTTGCTTTTTGGATGCATCCTGCAGGGATATTTTGCCACCATCTCAGGTTCTGAAGCTAGGGACGCGTTTTGATCAAAATGATTTTGGACAGAATCGTCCTATTCGGACCTGATGCCCACCTTTGCCCGGAACCTTAATATCGGGTTTGCAGCATATGATTGAAATTCTCCGCGGATCATGTCTCTCCAGTTCACACCCTTGATCTTTGCCGATTGCGCACTTTTCGCCCTCGATCTCTGAGCACTTTTTTTTTCGCTGCCTTGGCTCAGCAACAATGGCATTTCATAGCGATGGACCCAGTTCGCTTTTTGGGAAAGGAATTTGCCGAAAAGGCGACTTTTCCTTCTGACTTGAACAGTAAAGCAATTTACAGACCCCACCCGCTGGGCAGGGGGCGCAGTAGCCAACCAATAGGATATTTTAGCACTGAACAAGGCTGCGACGGCTCGAGAGCAGGTAAGCGGGGACACATCAGCGTAAAATGATGGGCTTTTCAACGTGAACCTATGACTCGATTACGCGCCCAATCTTTGTGTCAACAATTCGGCGTTCAAGACGACATGGGGTATGAATTCTGGAGGGTGAGGTTTCATTTGGACCCGGACTTCATTCACTTCACAACTGAGCCATCCCAAAGGGATCGAATGTCGGATAAACATGCAATAAATTACTATATTGTCATTAGGCTAGTTATAGTGCTCACTGACCTCTGCCACTCTTATGTGAATGGATCTTCCTGTATTTTATTACCATTCACATGGAGCCATTCCTGTGTTGCCCCTCATAGTCCTATCCGTTACTAGAGCCCCATATCACGGCCAAAAAGCCAGAGTATGGCCCCATATTGCATTAGGTAAACTATAGATAATTAATATAATATAATAAATAGTAAACTTAAAGCTAAGGTATAGTATTTAGGGGCTAGAGATCTTAATAAGTAAGGTAATCTATAAGGAAGAAATTATATAAATAAAAAAAAAGAAAAGATAATTAAAATAAGAATTAAAATTATTATTTATTTATAATTAATTTATTATAAATATATTATAAATATTTTTTTATTTTTAATATTTTTTTTATAAATATTATTTTTAATAAATTAATTTTTTTATTATTATTAAATAAGAAAATTATTAAAATAAAATAAAAATATCTTTTAAATATATTTATATAATTTTTAGGAAAAATAATATAAATTTATAATATAATATTATTAAATTTATTATATTTAATATATAATTTAATTTTCTTAAGAAAATTAAAAAATAAAAAATATTTATTTAAGAAAATAAAAAATAAAAATTAAATAAATATATTAAGTTTATATATATATAATAATAATTTAATAAAAAGTATTATTAATTAAAAATTATTAAAGTAAATAAAATCTTAGACTTTAATTTTATAAAAAAATCTATTAAATTAATATAATTATAAAAAAAAAGTAATAAATTAAAAATAAAATAATATTAATTTAAGATTTTATTATAAAATTATTTATAATTTAAGATCTTAATTTATATAAAAAAATTATAAATAAAATTTTAAATATTTTATATTAATTTAAAAATAAACTTTTTAATATAATCTTATAATTTTTAGTTAAAATATTAAAAGATAATATATATTAATAATTACTTTAAAGATAATATAAAGTAAAAATAAGTAAATTATATTAATTAAGATTATTAAGATAATTTAAAAAGTATTTAATAAAAAGATTTTAAAATTTAATTATAAATAATTATTAATAATAATTTAATATAATATTTAAAAGTAATAATATAATTAAATTATTATAAAATATAATTAAAATAATTATTTAGGGCCTTTATTAATTAATATAAAATTTTAAAGATAAAATTATTTAATAAGCTCTTAGACTTTTATTATATTTATAGTATTATTTAAAAGCTAAGTCTTAATTTAAAAATTTAATTAATTAATAATAGTATTTTTATAACTTAGTAAATATTTATTAATATAGATATTTAAATAGAAATAATACTTAAAGGATTAGCCTAGGTTTTAAAGAAAATAAGTAATTTATTTTAAATCTCTTTTTTCTATTAAAAATATAATAAATCTATAATATTTTAATAAATAAAACTATATCTAAAAAAAGGAATTCTTTATTATAAATATAATATCCCTAATTATATTTTAAACACTATTTTGAATAGTATAAAAAAGCTAATTATATTTACTATCTATTTAGATAGCTATGGTATAAGGCATATGATTATACCTAGCCCCTATAATTCTTTATAATCTATTAAGAAAGACTATTAAACCATAAATTATATTCCTTATCTTTTAGCTTCTTTATAAAAATAATTTAATTAGAATTAATAATTA